>JASAMX010001267.1:0-15685 GCA_030248175.1 Microlaimidae sp. YZB2_3 | reverse complement strand
GATTTGAATGTCCCAGTTTTGGTGTTTTTTTAATCTTTTTAAAAAATCTCAACTTTGAGTTATATTACAAAATAATTTTTAATTATGTTGGTTGGTTTACACAAATTTTTGTAATAATTATATTGTGAAAGGCCAAATATTTTAATTTTTAATATTTTATGAACTCATTATTATAAAGCTCGTTGGGAAACACTAAAAACAAAAAATGAGTCCACACAAGAGCTTACGTGTTTAATTTAGAATATGTAGTATGTAGGAGTAGAATGTAGAATGTAGTATGTAGAAATATGTATTAAATAAAAATAATTTAGTTTTTAATCTGTTCTGTTATAAATTAAAAAACGTTTAGGAACTTCTACCGAAATTTCAATATCAAGCTCAGACAACTTCCGCCGTAGGCCATAGAATTTTTTTCTTTTTTGTAAACAGTTTAGAGTGAACAAGTTATCACAAAATCTGTCCAAAATACAAACAAGGGTGACTTTTTACAATGCAAAAAAATTAAGCGATTCTAAATAACATTAAATTATTGTCCTAAATTGCTTAGTTTTTTTATAAAAGCCATAAAACTACAAAAATATATATCGTGGAGGGACCGCGGACCTTTACTTTTGTAATGCTAGGTACGTCCATAGCCTGATTGAGCAGATTATCGAACAATGGCTGCACCACACAGGCCTCCGTTTCCTCCGGGCCAGGCTGGGTTGGCCCGGGGCTCTGCTTCTCCGCCTCCAAGAGAGAAGAAATGTCATTTTCCGTTTTCTGGTCCTTGGTGGAAGTGGTAGATGATGTCATCGAGGAGAGTCCGCCCTCTTCTTCATTCTGTCGCCGCAGGGAAATCCCAACATTTGAAGGGGGCACCCGGGGGAGACCTTTCCCCCGCCGACTACACCATTTTCCGCCGCTTCTCGCAGGACCGAGTCGCTCTTCAAATCCGACTCCAAGGGTTGATCCAGGATGAAAATATCCGCCGTACCCTCCCGTCGCGGTTTCGAAGGCTCCTCTTCCGAACCTTCCAAATCCTCGTCGGCAATTCCGATTTTATTTTCAGCGCTCACCGGAGGCAGTGCGTCACCCCTCTGTTTCCGCTCGCTCGATTCCTGTTCTTCCGACACTTCTTCCGGAATTTCCAGCAGCTGAACGTCGGTCCCTCTCGCCGTTGCTAAATCCCCCACTGTTTCCCCAGCCGAAAAGCTCGCAGAAGTCGAAGAGCTACCCGACTTATCGCTGGATGTCGCACTTGATGACTCCGAAATTTCAGCAGTTTTCGCTTCGTCAGCAATCGCACTCTCCGATTCCACTGTTTCGGCTCTTTCCAAAATCTTTCGCTTCTTCTCCTTTTCTTCACTGGCCACTTCCTGCTGAACCAAAGAATCTCCGATCTTTTCTCCCTTTTTATTACCCATTTCCTTCTCAACCGCAGACTCTTTCTCGCCATCAAATACACATTTCCCTTCACTCTCACCGCTACCACTTTCACTTTCAAGACTCTTTTCTTGTTCCGCGACGTTGCTGGGTTCCTCCGTACTCAACGACTCCGCCACTAAGGATAATTCCTCGGATTTCTGTTCTTTCTTATAACCCTCCGAGGCTACCGTAACACGTTGTTTAACGTCTATTTCACCCCTTTATTTCACTCTCTTCGCATTCCAATTCCGTCTTTCATGCAAAGGGTCCTTCCTTCTTCCTGATCCTGATCTACCATGCACCTCCACCTCAACCGTCACAGCCTCTGTTACAATTTCCTCCACAGGATCTTTCTTTTCCCCTCTTGCTCAAATCTTTCTTCCTATCATCTTCTCTCTCCTTCATCTCTCAATTCATCCTACTACTCAATAAAGCCCCACCTCTTTAGCGACGCCGCGATTCATCAAAGCCACGCCCCCATCCTCTATCCGCCTCGCTGCCACCTTCCTCTGTCGCGCGGATCTTATTTCCATTTTCACAGTTCTGCTGATTGGCAGAGGTGAAGCGGTCGGAGCCCACCTGGGCGCCGAGAGTTTGGTTCAACCAGCTCCCGCGACTCCGGGAGGGCGGGCGCTCACAGGGAGGCCCCGCCCCTGCCAGATCGCGGGGCCGGGCTGCCCCCGCCGCCACACCCCTTCGGCGGCTCCCCATGGGGTGAGCGGCCTCGCTGGCGGAGAGGCGTGGCAACACTGATTCGAGGGGGCATTGCGGAAGGAACGAAGGAATGTCCCCAGGCGTTCAAGTCCTGGAGTGCGGGAAGCTGCCCCCCCCATTACCGATAAAGCGGCCGTATACCTAAACAAAAAATCGCGTGTATTGTCACAATTCCTGTTGTGTTAATGTTTCAGAAAATATGACGCCTTATAACTTTTGAGTTGTCACCTTGAGTGATGGTGTAACGGGATTATAATCAATAAAGTACTTTAAAAGTACAATTGCAATAAAGTACAATTGAAGCCAATAAAAAAAAGAACCTAGGCTTGAGATTACAGGTTCAAGTCCTGTATCGCCAATTTTTCAGTCAAAAACCTAAAAATAGCAAATTGTTTTGCATTCATTCTTTCCAAAACTCTATTTATGTGGTCTCATATTACTGGACGTTACAGTATAATGAAATGAAATAAATTTAAACTGTAATTTAATAAAATAAATATATTTTCGGGAATTCTCAGCATTTTTTAAAAATAATCATTAAAAACAGAATTTATAATTTTTAATTCAAAATAGATTTTATGTTGTTTATGAGATTTTTATCATGATAACTTTTATATTTACGTTTTTTTTTTTCAAAAGCATTTTTTTTGTTTCCTATAAAAACTTTTTCCATAGGAAAAGTCCTATAAAGTTTTTTAATGTTACTCATCTGTTTATTATTATACAGACCTGTGTACTTAGTTCTGAAAACGCCCCCCCCCCGTTTTATTGGAAGGATTTGCCCCCCCCCCCCCTGTTCATCGCCCCGCCAAAAAAATACGGAAAAAAGTACCCTAATATGACGCCATTTTTGACCTATGATGACGCCGCATTATTGTGATTTTTTGCAGTTTTCTAGCCTATTTTAATGTATTTTAAGCCATTTTAGACCTATTTTTACCTTATTTCCGCTTTTTTTGCTTATGCTGACCTCGTTTTTTTCTTTTGTATACCAAAAATAAGAAAATAAATAATAAAGTTTCAGAGCATAACTCCGTTTTTAAAAGCTCAGGAACGACTTCGGAGCTTTGGTTAAACCTAGTTCCCACTTAAAAGGTGCTCGACCACTTTCCCCGACCTCACTAATGCTCATAATAGCAAAAATATATAATATACCGAAAAATGTGCAGCTCCTATATAAAAAAGTGCGAAAAAGTAGGCCATTATAATGAGCCTCTCCATTTAAATGACACTCTCCACTATAATGACATAGTAGCCTTTTTAATTCGGCGAGTTAAAATGGAGAGGAAGCTATTATAATAGCCATTTATTGACTTAATTTCACTCATATATACTCACAAGTCTAATACTGTCCAGGCCGCACGAGTTTCTGCGTGTTGGTTTAATACTGTCCAACACGCAGAAACTCGTGCGGCCCGGTAGGTATTAGACTTGCATATATAAAGTGAAATTAAATGAATAAATGGCTATTATAATGGCTTCCTCTCCATTTTAACTCGCCGAATTAAAATGACTACTATGCCATTATAGTGGAGAGTGTCATTTAAATGGAGAGGCTCATTATAAAAGCCACCTTTTCTGTACTTTTTTATATAGGAGTTGCACATTTTTCGGTATATTATATATTTTTGATAATAGTACCGTAGACCTAGATCATATTTAAGTGGGTAGCCTCCCAAATTTTTTGTGTGGGGTATACCCGACCCCTAAAATTTGGGAGAGGTGTCCCAAAAAAAATTTTGTTTATATATAGCTCAAATATCCCATTTTTAGCGTTTTTACTACTGGAAAGATCCCCCAAATCTTAGGCGGTAGGGGTGTATGCCTGCGTACGCTCAAATTTTTTTAGTGGGTGTGTTGGCTGTAATTAGAATTTTTTTAAGGGGGGATATAAAAACCCCCAGCCCCAACTCCCTCCCCTGCCCACCTATGCCCCGAAAACCCCTTAGAAATTTTTCCTAAAACTGGGTGGTCCCAGTACTAAAAACTAAATATGGTATTTTTAGTTTTTTGTACTGGGACCACCCAAGATTATTATTTTATCTAGGATGCTGCTTACCTATGACCACTGCACATCTTTTGATACAGCCTGTTTGTTGTCTGTGCTTATCATTTGAATCGCTTTTAGATAACAACGAAATGGAAGCTCGAATTCAGGCGCTGAAATTGGAATTGAAGGAAAAGCGGAGGACAGCCGCTAAACTGCAGCAGGAGTACGAGGTGCTCTTGAGTCCTCCGCTTGAGTCCAAGCGGAGGACTTAAGAGCACCTTCTCAGCACTCAAGAGAGCTTGACCAAGTAGTTGGAAGTAAGTCTTTATAACCGACGATTTTTTTTGTGCTTTTCATACTGCTGATTGTATTGAGTAAGCAGGACTTACAAAATGACTAAATCCACTAAATAATAATTTTATTTATTGCTATTCACGCCCTAAAAGCTGGTTGCTAAGATGCAGTATAAAACTATAAGCAGACGACCCAAAAATACCAACAGTCAACTAAGCCAGGAACACGTTTTGAGAACTCAGGAGTGTCTGACCAAGCAATTGGAAGTGGGCGTTTTGTAGTGCTGTTTTTTGCTATTACTAAATCGCTGGATAAGAAATTTTAAATAAATTATTTCAGTTTTGGACAGAACTCAAAATATTAAAAACAAGCTATAAAAGTGCTTAATACTGTAATATTGCAATTTGATAAAGCAGTCGTTTAATTAAAAGCTAAAGAAAACAGATTTAAAACATTATCCGCTCATTTTTTTAGTCTCTTAAGAAATATAATCAGACCTGTGCACTGCCCCCCCCGGGGTTAAAACGGGGGGGGGGGGGCATTGCCAAAACGGGGGGGGGGGCACGGGGGGGGGCAGACTTTTTTGAAACGGGGGGAGAGGTGGCAATAAAACGGGGGGGGGGCAAGCAGGGGGAGACACAAAAAGCGAAAAAAAGGAGAAAAAAAGAGAAAAAAAGAAAGGGAAAAGGGGAAAAAAGGGACAAAAAAAGCGGAAATAAGGTAAAAAAAGGTCTAAAA
This sequence comes from Microlaimidae sp. YZB2_3, assembly GCA_030248175.1. Classification (NCBI taxonomy): domain Eukaryota; kingdom Metazoa; phylum Nematoda; class Chromadorea; order Desmodorida; family Microlaimidae; species Microlaimidae sp. YZB2_3. The sequence goes on along the minus strand of JASAMX010001267.1, from coordinate 10,542 downwards.
TGGCTTAAAATACATTAAAATAGGCTAAAAACTGCAAAAAATTCGCGATGATGGCGTCATCATAGGTCAAAAATGGCGTCATATTTTTAGGGTACTTTTTCATTTTTTGGCGGGGGGGGGCAATAAAACGGGGGGAGGCAAACCCTCCAATAAAACGGGGGGGCATTTTCAGACCGGGCACAGGTCTGTATAATAATAAACAGATCAAAAAAATATGTCAAGTAACATTAAAAAACTTATCAGGACTTTTCCTATGGAAAAAGTTTTTATAGGAAAACAAAAAAAATGCTTTTTTTGAAAAAAAAAAAACATTAAATATAAAAGTTATCATGATAAAAATTCATAAACAACATAAAATCTATTTGAAATTAAAAATTATAAATTCTGTTTTTAATAGATTATTTTTAAAAAATGCTGAAAAATTCCCCCAAAATATATTTATTTTCTAAATTACAGTTTAAATTTATTTCATTTCATTATACTGTAACGTCCAGTAATATGAGACCACATAAATCGAGTTTTGGAAAGAATGAATGCAAAACAATTTGCTATTTTTAGCTTTTTGACTGAAAAATGAGCGATACAGGACTTGAACCTGTAATCTCCAGCCTCAGTACTTTATTGGCTTGCAATTGTACTTCGCGCCTTTTTCGCCCTTGGGTGTTTGCTTTCAAGCGTGGCTCTGTTGGTGTTTGCGTTTTTTTGTTTCTTTCCTTCGGTTGTGTTTCTTGCTCTGTGTTTTGCTCATTTAACACCCTATTTGCGGGATTTTTTCTTGCCGTTTCGCTCCGTTTCGCCCTGTTGGTGCGGTGGCGTCGTCGTAGCCGGCTTGGGTTTTCAGAAAAATTATTGCAATTGTACTTTAAAGTGACTTTATTGATCCTGTAATATTGTTCAAGGGAATTGTTATATGTGTAAAATATTGGGGTAATTTATTTAGAATTTTTATTGTTCGTTTGTAGTTATGGAGTTTTTTGTAGGTGGGAATGTGGCGCGCTTTTTCGGTTTAAAAAGTTTAACTTTGATTTTTAGTGTAGAATATTAATTTTTGGATAATATAGCTATTGTTTGATTTTTAGGCAATTTTGGCTTTATTGAAAGCAGCAAATTATTAAAATAAAAGGTGGCGAATTAGTCAGTTACCTAGTGCTTGCTCTGTGTTTACTGCATCATTTAGACGGAGATATTAATATCTTCTATTTAGGCTGTTTTTTTTTGATGTTTTGATATTTTTTTCAAATGAGTTTTTGCAATGCGTTTAGTACTGCGCATTTCATTCCGTTAATTTCGGGCCACCTGAAACGTGAAAGACTGCATTTTCTGGCTGTTTTTAATATCATTGTCTCCGTATTTGTAAGAATTTTTTTGCTCGTTTACTTTGTTTTGACGTTTTTAGCCAAAAATAAAAATTGAACAAAAAATACAAATTATTTAAACTTGTTTTTTAAGGTTTTGACGTAGAGTCTAAATTATAATACTATTAAGTTCGCAAACGGGAAAGTAGTTTATATGTTCAGAACATACTCAGGGTTAATTTGCCCTTTCCGAATTTTTATTGTTCGTTTTTAGCATAGTTATGGCCGAGTTGTAGGTGGCCGAAATGGAGAGATGGCGCCGCCTTTTATTTCGGCCCTTTAAGCTTAAAAGTTAAACCTTCCTAGCTTTTAATTGTACGAGAATATTCAAATTTTAGCTGGAATACAATATAGCTATTGTTGATTATTTAGGCAATTTTGGCTTTTTGAAAGCCAAGAAAACTTATTCAAAAAAATAAAGAGGTGGCCGAAATTAAGTCAGTTACCCTACGTGCTGCGTTACACCATCGCTCAAGGGTGTTACATGACAACTCATATTTATAAGGCGTCATATTTCTGAAACATTAACACAACAGGAGTTGTGACAATACACGGATTTTTTGTTTAGGTATACAGCCGCTTTATCAGTCAGACGCAGGGGCAGCTCAGAGAACTGCAGGACTTGAACGCCTCGGGACATTCCTTCGTTCGTCCAGCAATGCCCCCTCGAATCATGTCGCCACGCCTCTCCATCAGCGAGGCCGCTACCCCCCACGGGAGCCCGCGAAGGGCTGTGGCGGCCAGAAGCCCGGCCCACCGGTTGGCGGGGACGGGGCCTCCTAGAGCTCCGCCCTCCCGGAGTCGCAGAAACTGGTTGAACAAATCGTTGGGCGCCCAGGTGGCTCCGCCCGCTTCACCTCTGCCAATCAGCAGAACTGTGAAAATGGAAATAAGATCCGCGCGACAGAGGAAGAGTAGCAAGACAGATGAGGATGGGGGCGTGGCTTTGACGAATGGCGTCATCGCTAAAGAGGTGGGTCTTAAAACAGCTGTTGATAAATTGAGAAATGAAGGAGGAGAAGATGACGAGAAGAAAGATTTGAGCAGTGGGAAGAAAGATCCTGTGGAGGAAATTGTACCAGAGGCTGTGACGGTAGAGGTGGAATTGCATGGTGATGCGGATAAGCAGGAAGGGAGGTCCGTTGAAAAGATGGAGTTGAGTAAAGAGAGCGGAATAAATGGTGAAATAGACGTTAAACAATGTGATACGATAGCTTCGGAGGGTTATAAGAAAGAACAGAAATCTGAGGTATTATCCTTAGTGGCGGAGTTGTTGAGTACAGAGAAACCCAGCCACGTCGCAGAACAAGAAAAGAGTCTTGAAAGTGAAAGTGGTAGCGGTGAGAGTGAAGGGAAAGTTGTAGTTGATGGCGAGGAAGAGTTTGCGGTTGAGAAGGAAATGGTTAATAAAGAGGGAGAAAAGATCAGAGATTCTTTGGTTCAGCAGGAAGTGGCCAGTGAAGAAAAGGAGAAGAAGCAAAAGACTTTGGAAAGAGCCGAAACAGTGGAATCAGAGAGTGCCATTGCTGATGAAGCAAAAACTGCTGAAATTTTAGAATCATCAAGTGCGACATCCAGCGATAGGTTGGGTAGCTCTTTGACTTCTCTGAGCTTTTCGGCTGGGGAAAAAGTGGAGGATTTAGCAACGGTGAGAGGGACCTACATTCAGCTTCTGGAAATTCCGGAAGAAGTGTTGGAAGAACAGAAATCAAGCGAGCAGAAACAGAGGGGTGATGCACTGCCTTCGGTGAGTGCTAAAAATAAAATCGGAATTGCTGACAAGGATTTGGAAGGTTCGGAATAGGAGCCTTCGAAACCGCGACGGGAGGGTATGGCGGATATTTTCATCCTGGATCAACCCTTGGAGTCGGATTTGAAGAGCGACTCGGTCCTGCGAGAAGCGGCGGAAAATGGTGTAGTCGGCGGGGGAAAGTTCTCCCCCCGGGCGCCCCCGACGGGGGTCGGGATTTCCCCGCGGCGACAGAATGAAGAAGAGGGCGGACTCTCCTCGATGACGTCATCAACCACTTCCACTGAGGACCGGAAAACGGAAAATGACGTTTCTTCTCTGTCCGAGGTGGAGGAGCGGAGCCCCAGGCCGATTTGGCCTGGCCCGGGAGAAACGGAGGCCGGTGTGGTGCAGCCATTGTTCGATAATCTGCTCAATCAGGCTATTGAGGACGTGATTAGGGTCCACTACGCGGACCGACCCGGTCCGGGTCGACAACCTGTTGAACAAAAGGAGGAGAATGAACTGGGGGATGAAACGCGGTTCGACCCGGCAGGCCCGGTGGTGGTACGGACAGTCACCGCCGGATCGACGACACCTGCGGAACCTGTTGAACAAAAGAAGGAGAACAAATTGAGGATTGAATTCGAAAAGGAAGCGGGAATAAAAGAGGAAGAGAAACCAGAGGAGAAAAAATTCAAGGAACAGATGGGAAAAGAGAATAAGATGGAAAAAGAAAAGAAAAAACTTCAAAATGAAAAAAAGATAAGCTGAAAAAAGAAGGAAGAAAAAACCTGGACGGAGTGATGGGTGGGATTATGGACGGCTTGCTGACAGACGCTATAGAAGACGTTTTGCAGGCGAGAAAGTCGACTGAAAAAACTGTAACTCCGGAGCTCGCCGCCCCGGGAGCCAAAACTCTGAAGCACGCCGTCATCAAGCAGTCCAAGCTGGATCAGGTACTGCAACTGGCAAAACAGGTGGGAAATGTTTTTATTTACATATTTTTTTTTGTTTGATTAATATTATCAAAATTGGGTAGAATTGGAGAGGCGAGGGTTGGGTTTGGTATTTAAGAGGAGGTTTAAAAAGCTTTTGCGACAAATCAAATTTATATTGTGAACGCCAGAAAAAGACCAAACTATACATGGGCACGGGGGGTTTGGGTAGCCTCCAAAATTTCTTGAAGGTGGTTTAACCCACTTCCCCTCCGTAGTTGTGAGGGAGGAATAAGGGTTAACCCCCCGGACAATTTATAGTAGAAAAAATTTAAAAAATCTTCTTAACTAAAGTTTTGAGGTCAAAACGTGTATGTTAAGCAATATAAAAAAATACAACGAAAAGTAATAGAAATTGACTTTTGACCTGAATTTAGCATTTTTTGTAGCCATTTTTCAAAATAGAAAAAAGGTTATGGGTAAATTAAACTCCACAAAAAAATTGATATGAGTTAAATGTGTTAAATTTTTACCCTTCGCCCCTAAATCTCGGTTTAATTCAGTATTCCAACTCCAGATCAACTTGCCCATCTATGGACTAAAACTTTCTAAAATATTTAAAATTTGGCAATGACTCGAAGTCATAGGTGGGCAGGGGAGGGGTTATACCCCCCAAAATTTAAGATTTTTCTGACACCCCCCCCCTCCCTAAATTTAGGGCACCTGGGGACACCCCCCCAATTCGGAGTGTTTATTACCTTGCTTATGTCATATGCTTTATTATTTTCCTATTATTCAATAAAAATAAGTCTATAAAACAAAGAAAAAATTTTTTTACAAACAATTTGATACCTTAAATGTTTGATTTTTCAAATTTTTCAAAACATTACAGCTGAAAAATGAGTATATTGAATAACAGCTGAGCAATGCAAAGTTCCAGAAAATGTTTTTAAAAATACTTCCAACCTTTAAATTTTTAATACCACTATATAACAAATCTAAAAGGGGGCGGGTCCAGCGTGGTCATATCAAGATTAAAAAACAAAGTAACACAAATTTGGAAGTGGAGACCAATTAAAACATAAAGAATGGGGTGGGTCCAGCGTGGTCATACCAAGTTTACAATACAAAGTAATACAAATTTGCAAGTGGAGACTATAATTAATGGGACGCTGAGCGAAGCGCGAGAAAATTTTTTAAAAATGGTCATTCTAGACCCCAAAATTTTTATCCTTGGCGACCCAAAAAGGGGGTTCTAACCCCAAATTTTTCCCTTTGCCGACCTAAAAAGGGGGTCTAGACGCCACCCCCCCTTAATTAAATATAAGATTATGTATTAAAAATTTTGTGATACTTGACTTTATAATCAAGACAATAATATTATTATTCTATTAGTACGTAATTATTAAAAAAACTATGATTTGTAATCTAATTATAAGAATGTATAAACACATTATTATTAAAAGAATTAAAAAATAAAATTTATAAGTTGCAAAGGTCTTATTTTAGTTTTACACAGTTTTAAAGCATTTATAAGCTTATTTTATGGTTTTTTACGCGTTTTAAGCCCATTTTAAGGCAACGTGGAAATATTGGGTACACCCCCCTCAAAATTTGGATCTTGCCCGATACTCCCCCCCCCCCCCGTAAAATTTGATCCTCCCTTATACCCCCCCCAAAAAAAAATCCGAGAGGCTGCCCACCTATGCTCGAAGTCTATAAGATTTTCCAAGTCATCCAGGTATAACATTTCCATTAACATAAGTATGATTTTGTAATATATTAAAAACGTATATAATAGTTTTTAAAATACAACTAAAATAAATTAAAACATTATTATAAGATTAAATAAGTTTTATTATGTACTTAATTACTAGCAGAGTTTGAAAGCTCCCTTTGTTTTAAATAGCAGAAGCTCCGAAGCGTAATATTTGTAGGAAGAATTATTACATTCCATGTTCTATATAATTTCGTAACCACATTCTTTTTCAGGTGAATTTGGAAACCAAGTCGCCTCAATCCACCAGTAGCGGATCCCCTCGCAGTTCGTTTGAGAGGTTCATGGTCATCTACAGGAAACCTGGACAACCCACTAGCCCGGAACAGCAAGTATGTCTATTAAATTATTTATTTTTTTATAATTTGATGGCTAAAATGTTTAAAAATACGCTGAAATAAAAAAATGTTAATGTTGTTGGCGATTTTTAGTATGCCCACCAGGAAGTTCTTGTAAGCTCCTTGAGCTCCTGTGTTCTTGTTTTTCTTCTGTTCCTTCAGACCTGAAAATTCGTGACCACTCCTTTCTAAAATTTCGTTCAGGGTTAAACTGGCCTTACCTCTTTTCGAAGGCTACGTCCATGACCCAGTGGCGTGCTCAGGATTTCATTTCGGTGGGGGTGGTCCATGGGGGGGATAACTTCTAACCTTGAAGGGGGTCTGGGGGGCGAGAGCCCCTAGCGGTGTCAAGTGACAGAGCCCCTTTTCAGGGGGGTGCGGGGGGCAGAATGTCCTCGGGGGAAAAACTTTTAATTTAAGGTGCTAAAATACACTAGAAATTTTAATTATAGATGATGTTTATTACAAAATTTAAGGTTATTATATCCCTTTGTTATATATTCTAAAACATGTGTTTAAAACGTTAATAAAAGGTTAATAGTGTTTTTAGTAGTTTGATTTAATGTGTGTGGCTTAACTATTGAACGGCATAATGGATTTGAAATCAAAAAACAAAGATAAAATCTCAATTTAAACTACCCACGAAGCGGGAAAAATTTGGTTTTTTGACTATTATGTTTTTGAAAAGCATTAGGAATGTTTCTGTATTAATACTTTCCCAAAATTCAAAAAACTTTAAGGCTTAGGCTTACAAAAAAATCCCTTACAAAAAAATCAGGCTGCGCCGGATTTCGGGAAGGGGGGGGGGTACCGCCGCCACTGGGCACGCCACTGCCATGACCTTATAGTCGTAAATAAATAGGAAAAGTAAAATCGTGTTTTTTTTTAAATAGCAAGCTTTATTTTTAAAAAAATTATTGTTTAAATTATTGTAAAAATCAAAATTCAAAATCAAATATTTTTTAACTTACTAAAAATATTTTACATCACAATTTATTGCGCTTATTTGTTTATCCAGATAATAGTTAATAAACTTACCTTTAAATATTGTCTATATTAGAATATTTTTGGGTGTTTTTTTTTTGTTAAAACAAAGAATCCAAACATTTTACTAAAAAAAACATTCTGACCAAATAAAATTATTTTATGGGATTTTTCTCTGTTAAAACAATGAATTCCAGCGTTTTACTAAAACAACTAAAGGTAAACCCAACGTGGCTGCAACAGCTGTTGGTTAAATTAGAAGTGTCCCCCGTTAAATAACCACTCAAATCACCAGAATCTGACGTCACTTTATCAAACAAAAAACTTGGTTTTAAATCCACCCTCATTGGCTGATAAAGAGAAAAAAAACACAATGAAATGATGAAAACAGAAGAATTAAACTATGCATAAACTATGCTTAGTATAACATTAATTCTGTTATCTGATCATTAAATAAGAAAAAGTGAAATCAGATTCTCGTGATTTGAATGGTTACTTAATTGGGGGCATTTTTTAATTCAACAAACAATTGTTGCAGTCACGTTGGGTTTACCTTTAGTACTTGCCGTTTGGGAGACCATCGATAAATCAAAAATATCTTTACAGTCATAGTGTAAGCTAAACTCGTGCAAGTAAAAAAAGTTTTAAAAAAATAGAAGGCAGTAGTGGATTTTTAGACAGAAACACTAATATTTCAAGTTATTTCAGCTGTATTTTTAAAACTATTATTTGTTGGTTTTTTTATGATTGTAATAAGTTTTGAAGAAATTTTAGGCTGAAAAATTTTTTTAAGTATTGTTTTTGCATAATTTATTTATTCTATATACTATTTTGAAAGAATAAATAAGGCAAAGTTTTGGGGGTGCTCAAGAAATCCATGGAACATCACTAAAGTGTTTTGGTGTTTTTTTAGACTCCAAGGCAAGCCCAGTCTTCCATTTCCCCACTGCCATTGGTGGAAGTGACGCCACCGAAAAAGCCAAGTGACAAAGAGGACAAATGGATGGACAATGATTTTGTGCTCAGCAAATCACTGGGGGCCTCTCTGCGAGAGGCCACGCCCACATCTCCCAAACAACAACCCCAGCCACCCATCCCACTGGAAAAGTTCACAACTGACATTTTCTCTGCAGTTCCACACACGGAGGCGGAGATCTTGGTGCTGATTGGCATTTCCGTCCAGTATTTGTAGGAGCGGCGCCACTACGGCCAATTGCTGGCTGACGCTCCACCCCCTATGGCGGAGCTTAGGGCAGTTTCCAACTCCGCCCCTGACCAAGGACCAATTAGAGAGGAGCGGCTGGAATTGTCGCTGAATCGGGAGAGCGACTCTGCCTACCGCCGCATGATCTTTGACTGGTGCCGTGAATTGACAACTGGGATTTTTGACCTGGAGGAGGAGCAAGTAATCGGGTTCTCCTCCTCTAGGCTCCGATTGGCCCAACTGGCAAAGAGGATACCGTGCAGTGTGGAGGAACTGGAAGAACAGCTGCGCTCAGAGATTCTGGTCAAATTAGCCCCTCCTACCAAAGCAAATCAATGAATCAGGAGTGGGGTTGCCACTGGAGGAAGGGAGTGGCAAGTGGCAAAGTTGGACAAAGTGGATGGGCTCCTATTGGCAGAGATGTATGCGGAGGAGCCCTATTGGACGGACTATGAACAGGAGGAGTGGGAGGTGAAAATGGAGATGGCGGATCGAATTTGGGAGGAGCTACTCGGGAACACACTGGACGCGGTGGTCAAAGGGGGAAGACGAGGAAAGATTAAAATAACCTGGATTTGTGGGTGAGAATTATATGATAATGTTTCTGGCTGAGGATTTTATGATAATGCTGCTGATGTTTAAAAAACAACTTTGAAAAATAAGTCAACGCTTCAACAGGTGATGGTGTGGCAAGAGCTCTTTGGTAATACGCTGGACGCAGAAAAATTAAAACAACTTCTGGATGTCAGTGGGATTTTATGGAGATGCTGTTGATATTTAAATGAAAACGACGGCTTTCAAAGGTGAATTGGAAAAAAGTCAGTGGGTGATGATGCAATGAAAAACATTGGTCAGTGAGGTACTGTTGCTAGAAATTGCAGATTTAAGGAAATCTTAAATGTAGGGTACAAGCAAAGCCTTTAAATTGTCTCTATTGGAAAAGTTCTTGGTGAAATTAGGCAATGTTTTGAAAAGCTTTGCCAGTATATATCAGTATTTCTGATCAGAGATGCAGTGAACCCAGTGATTAAGAGAGGAAAAGCAGGTTAGACGGCAGACAAACTTGAAATGGATAATGGTATTTAGCCCTTTTCTTGCGTTGTTTTATTAACAGTACAATATTGTAACCAACTTGGAGGTTTTTGAACTAAATAAAAATATCAATATGTTTTGTGGAATTTCAGGATTTATTTGCTCAGGACATTGGGAGGGAAGATAAAAAAAAACACGTTGAAATGTTGTTGTTGTATAACCTGAAACTTATCTTCCCTATGCAGATTATGCAAAGGGCAGGCGCTAAGACAAGCCAGGAGGGGCAAAAAAGTTTCACCCCTATGGTTGAGACTTTTTGTCCAACATTAATAACGTTGGCAACCTTTACCGCTAGAGTGTTTACTGCATGTAGTGTTCACTCATTCAGTGAACAATGAGTGAACACGTTGAAATAGAGGCATGTTGTTGTGCTTTAGTGCTAGTGTTTTTGAAGCTGCTTAATTGTTTTAGAAGTTGGGATAAATCGTTGAAAATTTTAGGGCCTTGAGAATTTTTTGCTCAAAAACGCGTCAGAAGCTGTGTAAAACAAGGAAATTATGGATTAGATCTAAGTCGCTTTATGTAGCGGTTTGACGGAATTAGGACTGACACTAACTAAGTAGCCTATAGAAAGTGTTTTAGTTTTGGAGATTTCATATTTTTTTAGAAATGCTCAATGCCGTTTTGATGGGAGAAAACAAAAGAAGTAATGCCAAAAGAACGTGTAGCCCAGAGCAAAAAATTAATTTTCTAGGAAGAAAATACTGAGCGATGTCTAAATGACTCTTGTTACTGCGACTAACACTTAACGGGCGCTATTTTGGTGCTAAACCAACAGAAAATAGCTAATTTGGATTCGATAATGCTATCAAACTGCGCTGTTGACAAGCTAGTGATTAAAACTGTTATAAAATCTTTGTAAAGTTTTGAAATCAGAAAAATTTTGTAAAAGAATAATTATTACATTCTCGTATTATATAAAATTACTGTGATCTCGCTCAATATACTTATTTTGGCTGTTTGATAATGTACTTGCCGTAGATTTGAGTGTTATAGGTAAATGCAAAGGAGGGGGTTATATTCCAAAACCACTTAAAATGGAAAATTTTCGGTCCTAATAAGCCCTAAATGATACAATGCAATTTTGGCCTTGTTTCTCTTGTTGCAGAATTGTAGATGTTTCAC
>JASAMX010001266.1:0-33426 GCA_030248175.1 Microlaimidae sp. YZB2_3 | reverse complement strand
TGTAAGCCTATCTTCAGCATATTGCTAATAATAAAATCATACTAAGTTTATCAAACATTAAAAAATTAGAAAGTGATTGCCAAAAAATAAAAAAGTTATGGTAAACTATATAAAATATCAGGCAATGCAAAATTTGGATTCCAAGTTTTTCATATGTTCTTTTAAACACAGAACAACACGGACTCGATCCACTGAATTTGGTGTATGATTCATGAATGTGAAGGATTGCACATTGCTGTGACAGTTGCTGCAGACGTGAAGAGGACTGTGTGCCAATCAGCTATTTGTTTGCTTTTTTAATTTTTAGCCCGGTAGTTCCAAACAAAACTGATGAATGAATCAATTGTTTATCAAATAAGATGAATACACTAAAAATATTAATTTGTTATTTGCGAAATATTAGTCACTGAGATAATTCTGTGGCAGAGTGGTTTCCCCATGCTGACGGAAAGTTTGCTGGTTTGAGAACTTCCGAAACCGTTTGAACCCCGATTCTTCAATTTAATTTGAAAAATCGGTTTTTTGAAGCAAAATCTTAGTCTATTAGCTGAAATAATAAAAATACTAAACACTAAAGCCGCTATATAAAAAGTTACTTTTACGAATTTCACTTAGTGGTAAACAAAAAATACAAACAAAGGTTGGGTAGATTTAGGCATATGCCAATAATTGCGCAATAAAGCATTGAACACATTTAATGTTCAAAATCAGTTTTTAGAAACCAGCCAATGACTTAAATTCGACAGAATTTAACTAAAAAATAAAACTTTAATTCTAAAGATGTAGCTTGTTTGAAACTGGAAAACATAGATACTACTATGACACAAAAAGTTAAAATTTCTTTTTGCGAACTTGTAATATAACTACTTTATCTTGAATAAAGAGTGTAAAAACGTCTACTAGTAGGAGTAGCATTAATTTATACTAATTCTGACTTTTGCATTTGGTAGTACAGCAACGAAAATAAACCAGTACACTTCCACAATTATCAGGATGATGGCCGTAATAGCAAAGATCTGGGCTTACATTGTCAAAAGTCCGCATCGAGTAAGCAGTATGGTGTTCAACGAACTTGTAAGATAGCAAGTTAATTGTCGAGCAGAAAGTGTCATATCCGCATAGTCGGCGAGGAAGGAGTCCTATGTTGAAAAGTATGGGAGTGGAGCTGCTCCGACGCTTTACAGTAAACAAAGGACGCAGCGAAGTTTCGGCCACCTCCCCGCCCACTCCGCTGTGTCCAAACTGGAAGATCCAATCGCGACTTGGCCACCACTCCGACCACGACTCGGGCGGTCAGATTTCTCCCACCAACCAAAGGCGAATCCAAGCACCGACCGACTCACATCCCACTCGGTCCCATCGTCTGTGTTGAATGTTCGGAGAAGTCGGTTTGGTTTGGCGCAGTCGATAGTGCGGTATTTTCTCGCTCTCCTTTTGAAGCCATTGTTAGTTTCTGCTCCTCCGGTTCCGCGGCTCACAGCGACGCAGGGGCGTAAAGGTCCTCCGTAGTTTTCGTGCTGACCATCTCTCGTAATCTCTCGTCCACATTCGCTCGTAAGAAGGCATCGAGAGATTCATTTACCAGTCCATGGTTCGTTTCCCCTTCGGAGACAACAGTGTTCCTGTTGATCGGTCGGCGATTGTGTTCTTTTAACGCGACCGGTCCACTGCAGTGACATTATTAAGACATTTAGTAATACCTAAAACAAAAAATAATAAAGCGATACAAATGTTTTAATAAACTGCAAAACAACAATTCTTGCTGTTCTGGTTGTCTTGAGCGGCGCTTAACAAAAAATAGAATTAGCAATGGAATAGACGTGCGACTGTTCGCAGCACGTTATTAATCATTCAATAATAGACGCACCTCTGTCTCTAATAGGATTTTTATGATAAACATTGCTAAAACGTTTATATTATTACTGTTCTATGAGCTCTGTTATACGCTGCAGTTTCTTGTTACTATTCAGTGGGATTTGCTTCTACAAAAAATACACCAAAATTATTTAAATTTTAAGAGTCAAGCATTTGAATTTCTGTCTGCAATTAGATTTTTTTATGCTTCTATGCAGAGAATATTTATAGATTGAAGTCTCCTGACTTGTGAGTTGCATTTCTCCCCTCCTCAGTCGGCAGCAGGTGGAGTGCAGAGGTGCCCAGATGAATGAGGTGAGGACTTCACACAGCCGACCACGACTCTGGCCCACGATGCCCAGGGTGCTCTAGGGGTCAAAAGACAGTCCCATTTGAACCCGTACACCAGGGGGTTCAGGCGATGCTACTGTGTAGGGATAAAAATTGAGCCCCCGTCCGGTCGGAGTCAACTTTGCCCCCGAGAGGGAGTCCACGCGGACCGTGGCCGATTAGCGCGACTGCCCAGGACGTTCTGGCCTCGCACTCGTAGACCACGTCCGACGGCTGCACTTTAATTATAATGCAATTATGAAATTATAAGTAAACTAATACGACGATAATAAACAAAACAAAAAGATTAATATTATATTATTAAAAAATCTAGTTGACTTTTTTTTATGAATCAATATATTTTAACCTATATATGCATCGGAGAGAATAAGCTAACCTAAAAAATTTATACACTATCTGAGGCCTGGAGTAAGTGCAGGTTTTTGATGGTTTAAAGATCAATACATCGAAAACACTCTAAACTTTAAAATTTGTGACTTTGAGAAAATGAAACACTGTTTGAAAAAATCGAGACTGGAAAAGTTTTTAGTTATGAATTATACTTGCTAACAGTGATGATGATTTTGTCAAAACTTTTCCGAGTTTCAGGAGTGTACATTGACGTAATTCTCGTCTGAATCAACCGTACCGTTTGTTCAGGGAATATTATCACCTAATAATTTATTCCAGTCTAAATCATTTGCACGAATTTTAGTGGCACGTATGACTTACTATTGCTTTATCACTGAAAGTTGCAACTGATGGAATTATTAAAAAGAAGAATTCAGCAAATAGGTAGAATCAAAATATATAAGATAACTAATTGTTCGTTAAAGCAACCGGTAGAAGACTTATTTAACAACAAGTACCAGTGACGTTGGGCCATGGCGCGCCGCTTACCACAAGACGTTGCAGCACTGTGGGCTGACCAACGGCCACAGTTTGGTCCTTTATCAAGCCGTATGAAGTATTGGTTCCGCTAAAACATTTAAAAAATATCTGTTAATAAATAGTAGTAAACATTTATAAAGTACAAAATAGTACAAATTTCAACTTTTTTACAAATATATATACTTATAAAAATTTATAAATTTTTATTATAAATATACAGAAATTTCTTTTTTTACAAATATACATATAATAAATAGATAATGCTTGTATACAAACAATTGGCCATTAAACTTTTATTTATTCCTTTTAATAAAGCTTTATGATTAATTCGTTTTGCGATCGTAATTGGCGCAATTGCTACGATTATCTGTCTAGGATATTTTTCACAAAGTAGCAATATTGTTAAAAGTAAGGCGGAGTTTTGGAGTAGTTAGGATTGCAATTGATTTCACAGCCAATTTTTTGAAGATTGGCATAAAATCGGACGACTGAAGTGTCAATATCCACAGCAATAAGAATTTGGTTAAACTTTTCGCTGAAAATAATGGTTGAAATGGAATTGCCATTGTGCACTTCAGCTTTTAAATATGTACGATACTACCTAAAACGGTTAATTTCATATGGCCTTGCTTCTTCACGGCATTATGAGCTATCACGTTATATTGTCCAGCATCTTCTGGTCTTACATCAACAATGAAGTAAACCTTAAAACATTTGTTTAAAAATCAATATTGTGGTGAATCGTGATTCAATCAATCGATTTCGGTTTTAGTCTAACTATTTTACCATTTTAACAAAATTAAATAATTCGTCTACTCACAAACTTTTTAAATAGGAAATTGTACCCTGCAAATAAAATCGGTACTATAATGCTTTAAAATTTCCAATTCATAGTATTAATTTCTAGTACTCGTGTGAAAAAGAGTTAAAAATATAGCATATGAAGATTGATTTTAAATACTAAAAAAACATTACAAACAAATTTTCGTTTCTTGAATAGCCATTTACTTACGTCGTAATAAAATATTTTTTTTATTCAAATGCTCTCAAATTGCTAAAATTGTTACTTCCACATGCGTCTGCGGGCATGACGTCGATCCGTCTGGTGGCGCCAGCCGGAAGTCTTCCCCGCCATTCTTGATCCAGGCCACGACCGGCTGCGGATGTCCGCGGGCGCCGCACTCCAGCCGAGCCGTACCACCCACAGCCACCTCCGTGTGTATCGGCTTGCGAGAAAAGCTCGGGTACTTCTAAAAAATTACTACTGTAATAATACTGAAAATTATATTAATTAGTTAATTTTCATGTATTACTATTACAATAATATCGGTAACCAACAAATTTTTAAACAGCTTTAAATAATTTCTTAATTGTGTAAATTCTGATAACTAAGATGCATTGAGTAGTTATTTTACATATAACACGTAAGCATATGCGGAATCCAGGACAAAATTTTTCTATCAATTGTCGGTCGGCTCGGGCAAAAAACTCGAATATTCTAAAAAATATAATGACACAGATTTTAAACACTCAATTTTAAACAGCCTTAATAATTTCTGAGTTTTGTATATTCTATACCAATTGACGTATCGTAGTTACACCGCTTATTTTTTATATAACGTTTGAGTATATCCGGAATTCCATACGTTGTTTACTATAATGTGTATGTTGGCTTGTAAGAGAAGCTTGTTTATTCTAAAAAAAACTTATAATATGAGTAATGGACTTAATTTTGTAATTCTTAAGAATGTAATCTTAAATAAGAATAATAAGAATGTAATCTTTATAAGCATAAAAAGGTTGGGTTAATATCATATATATGCTAGAAGAAAGATAAAGGTTGCGGAAATTAAATTATTTACCCTAGTATGAATTGTATTTTTTAATCATTGTTTTCACGAAGTCGTTTTATTATATAGAAAAACCATATAACTGTGATTTTAAAACCAAAAACAATCACATACCGTGTACAGTAAGCGAGGCCTTCTGGGAATATGCAGCACCGAATTTGTTTGATATGACACATTGATAATCAGAAGCATCTTCTTCGCGAATGGCAAACATTTTTAACTCAGAAGTAAATTCCAAAATACCCGTTTCCAGCTTTTTTACAGAGTTCTTGATTTCCAGACTATTTTCCTCTTCGTAGAGAAGCTAAAAATGTAACAAAATATAAAAAATTTTTAGTGCACTATAAACTACTATAGGAAAGCTGAATTAATTTTCAACCGGTGGCTGTAATTCTGAGAATTTTAATATTTCTCTCGACGATAAGTTAAATCAAAAATTAGATCTATATATTAGTTTAAGTACACCAAAAGTAACATAATCATCGAAAAGTTTAGTCTATCCAAAAACTTAATTAGAATAAAAAATAAATATTATTTGCATTTATATATGTTTATTTACGTTTTAAAACAGTGACACAGTTACCTTCTTCTTTAAAATTGCTACTAATGTAATTCATGCATTATTAATTTCAAATTTTAGATAAAAGTTTATTTATTTTGCATAAAGCAGAATACGCAAGGCCGATGTTACTCAGCACTAACTGCGCAACCAAATACTACATATAACAATATTAACAAAGAATATTATCACAACGCAGTGTGTCTCAGCGGGGACTCGATCCAGCGACCTTCAGTATGCAAGACGTAAGATCTGCCACTGCGCCACTCCACGTTTATTATTTTAAAGCAAATATACTTTCGTTAACAAATATTCATTTTAAAGAGAAATGTTATTAATTAATCTTTAATTTATTATTAATTCATTTTAGATGAAGAATCTAAATCACTAGTGCATCAAGCAGTACTGACATCGTTCGCATTAATGTTTAAGAATTCTTTTTTGGTCTAAAGTTCAGAAAGGGTTAAAACAAAATAAGAATAAAAATATAGTACATCCGATTTTCGTTTCCACTGAGCAGATATTTTGGCGTCCCCACTGGCTTGAGCGGAACACCGAAATGTCACGTTTTCATCATTTAGCACAGTAATGTCTTCAGGTTGTTTAGTAATGACAGGCTTTGGAGAATTTTCTATAAATTTAATTCAAACGATACAACCATTATAAAACTGAAGTAAAAATCTAAAGCTCTAAACAAATTCTTTTCAAACAAAAAAAATTTTAAATAGTTTTTTTAAATCTTTTGTAAATATGAAGTTAATTTGTAGTAATGACAGGCTTTGGAGAATTTTCTATAAATTTAATTCAAACGATACAACCATTATAAAACTGAAGTAAAAATCTAAAGCTCTAAACAAATTCTTTTCAAACAAAAAAAATTTTAAATAGTTTTTTTAAATCTTTTGTAAATATGAAGTTAATTTGTTTATTTAAAGCATTATTAATCCTCATGAATTCAGAAAAAATATAAAGAGCTGTTTATACAAATACAACTGGATGAATATAATGTAATCTTAATATATAAGTTATTCATATTACCTACATAATTTGTGCAGAAAACATTGACAAAAATAAACATTTAAAAACCAACTCATATTGTATATACACAATAATAAACTTACTGCATGTTAAATTCTCAGCAGGTACGTTTAGAAGACTAATTCCAGTAAGATTGGGTGGATGAGAACAAATTAAAGCTTCTGGATTAATTTCCAACATTCTAGTGAATACCCATTTGGCCATCCAGTCTACTTGGCAGTCACAAAGCAGTGAGGTTGTGTTAATAATACTAAATATTTAAAATACTTATACTCAAACATAAGTTATATTTGTTTGTTTGTCTGTGTTTCTTATGTATTCAAAAACATTTATAACATTTAAATATTTTATTGATTTAAAGTTGAATATTCTAATAAAAAGCAGTTTGGTTATCCGCGGCTAAGTTTTCAACCAATGAACGCGCCCAAATGTGAATTGGCTTGAACGCGTTATTAATAAAAGGCGTTCCGACAACTTTGCGCGGAGAAGTAAGCTGCCTATTAATGGAATTATGTAACCTAGGTGAAACTTCCCCTATGCTAAAATTAAAAAAAAACAAGGACTAAGTTAGAAACAAAATCATCTGATGTTGAGAAAGATAGCAGAGCAGGCATGTAAAAGCTACTCCAAAATAAGGCACCAGTCTTAATAAAAACAAAAAAAAGCAAATAAATAACAATTTAATAATATTGTTTATCTTATATTCAAAAATCATAAAGACTAGTGAATATCTTACAGCTCATGCAAATGTCGAAGCTCCAGAAAGGTTTCTTTGTGTAGAGTAGATATGGGGTTGTCAGAAATATCCAAGCTCATTAAGCCTGGGACACTTTTGAGCGCTCTGGGAGCTAAATAGCGGAGTTCGTTTCCAGCCAGATTTAACATTCGGAGTGATGAGAGACCCTGCATGATTTTTACCCGCTCCTCAACTGCAGATTGAAGTTTATTGTGTCCCAAATATCTAAAATTGGAAAATAATTTTAAAATTCAGCTTAAAATTATTAGAAATACTGAAAGAACATTGACAAGAAACAATTGGAAATTGGTTTTGGTCATTTTTTGTATTGGGATTTTGATGAAACAGCAGCAGTTTACAAAATTTTTTATGGGATATCTAGTTGAAAGTCATTCATAAAGAAGTTTTTTTTTGCAAAGATATTGTATTCTCATGAAAAGTTAAAACTAATTCTAGTATTTCCAATGTTTTTTATATTTCAATTTTTTCTTTTAAATAAAAACAGTTCACAAAATTTTTTATGACACCAAATCTAGTCGAAATCCATTTGTGACGAACTTTTTTTTTGCCAAAATTCTGGATTTCAGTGAAAATTTAAACTGATTTCTGGCATTTTCGATAAACAAACGAACTGCAAAGATTTAAAATAAACTTTTCTTAATTAGAAACTCATCACATACAGAAATCACAATTTTTTAGTCTTAATCGTGACGAATAGGTGTCACTGTACGTGGTTATTTTGATAAACTAATGTTTTATGACAAAGCGTCTTAAAGAAATGTCGTAAGTGTCAACAGTCGGATGTCACAATAAAGGCTCGTTCATACTATGTAAAAACGTCCTTTGGACAAAGTCCAAAGGACAAACACATCGTATAAACGTATGTAAAAGCGTCCTTTGAACTTTGTCCAAAGGACGTTTTTACATAAGTATGAACCAGTCTTAATACACAACCGTCAGTTAAGGTTACACACAAGAGATTGCGAATAGAATGAGTTTTATTTAAAAAGGGTAATACAATATAATTTATTTAAACATTGGAATTATTTAGAAATATATACAAATTTTATAAGATGTTAAAAAATTGACCCCATTCACCCTGCTTGCATTGTCTGCCACCGAATAATTCTGTCTTTGAAATAAAACGTCAAATCTTATGCAAAAAATGTGTCAGTTAGTTTGTGTTTCACGCGAATGAGTTTTCGAGTTAAGTATGTGAATTCCATCTGTTTTTTCCTCAAATCCCCCGCCAAAACGGCATATATTAATTGAATCTGTCATCAACCTGTCTTCGGTTAATAAGACAACGCTTACTCCAACAGGGAAATTACTAAAAGAAAAATTGTCATCATTTGAATATCACGTGACGACGAATACTCCTCACTGATTGGTTGAATGCTATGGAAATTGTCAGGAGGGCGGGGCTGGGTGGCGCCACGGTGTCGCTCGGAAACGTCTGTGGAATTGAAAAGATCCTCGTAAAAACTTAATTGTCGCGGATGGGTTTAATGGAGGGAATTGAATAGGTTACAATGAAAATCAAGGAAGAAAGTCATAAAACAATCAAAATCATCAATTTTATTGTAATTTTTCCTCCTTATTGTTTGGATTATATTTATGTAGTTTTTTTTTATTACCGTAACCCTCCTCGAAAGCGTCTGGAAAACCATAATAAGGTGACATACGGTTTATATAATATTTTTAATCATTAAACGGGACCCATGTCGTAAAACAAAATTTTCTCACGAAATAAATTACTTTAAAACAGTAAAAAGGGTTTTAGAATATCATTAACATCATGTATTCACCTTGTTCCAAGTCAAAATTTGATGTGTATAACTTTGCGCTGCGCTAAAATAAATAATTTCACAATTGTAACACTTTAGTTTCAATACGCATAAAATTTATTTATACGAATTCAATAACCTCTTTGAACTCACAAAATAAACTGGATAATACATGCCACAGTGAGCCTTAACGAACAAAAAAATTACAAACGAAAATTCCACAAAGACCGTTATAGTACCAAGCAAGAAAGCAACATTCACCACTTTCTTTAACCCTTTTTGGTAAAAAAAACACATCTTAAACTCAAGTCAAAACGACATTACCACTGCTTAGACACAGTTTACATCTGTGTTTAAGTCGTGATAAAAAAAGGGTTAATACAGTAGTTTTCTAATTGTCTGAAATATTTTACGACTTTTAATTTCTCGGGGAGATTCAACATATTACAAAATAAAAAACTTACAGTAATTCCAAGTTAGTAAGACCCGAAAAGCTGGAATTGGTGAGTATTTCTAGCTGATTGTAAGATAAATAGAGTTCTCGCAGGTTGTGCAACGCGCCGAAGTTTTGCGGACTTATTGATTTCAGACTGTTATGCGAAAGATCCAGAATTACCAGGTTTTTTAGATCGTTGATTCCGGTTTCGCCAATTGAAGTAATTTCATTGTGATTCAAATATCTAAAGTCGGAAAATTGTTTATCTACAGTTACAGTATGCAATAAAACTAGTTGTTACGCCACTATTTTTAAAAACAATAGTTTAGATGATAGAACAATGTTTCAATGCAATTACAACACTATAATTGGTCAAAATTATTGCTAAAAAAGTTACATATTTACCATGTAGTTTTTCAATTTTAATAAATTTATAACAGCAGTCGATTTTACATATAAAACTATGTTTTCTCAAATTGTATCAATTAGCAACCTAACATTAAAACCAATTATATTTGGAGGTTTCTTACAAGTAAATGATACCATTAAAATTTTTTGATTTTTGCATAACTTTTATTGTGGCGCAATGGCATAACGTGTCTTGTTTATTTTACGATGGATGAACACACTACATTGTGATAATATTGTTTTTTTTAATTAGTATATGTAAAGTATTTGGTAGCGCAATTAGTGCTGAGTAACGTCGAGTAACGTCGGACTTGCATATTCTGCTTTATGAGAAATAAAAAAACTTAAAAGGTTTCAAATATTACTTACAATTTTTCCAGCTGTTCATCCAAACCGTACAACCAACCTCTGGTTACGGAAGTGATTTTGTTGTGCTTTAATTGCAACTCTTTCAACTTCACGAGACCCCAAAAAGTACCGTCTTCAAGGTTCCGAACGCCGTTTCGGTTTATTTTCAGAGTTTTTAAACTGATCAAATTTCGAAACGTAAGTCCTTCCAAACTTCGAATTTTATTACGAGTTAGATCTCTAAATTACGTTAAAATAAAATTAATTAATAAAACCTTAATAATAAAGGTTTTTGTTATTGTGTTATTTAGTACAATTTTTTTTAATCTTATTAAAGTAATAAATTGAAAAAATTTTTCAGATCGAATATGTTTATTTGAGATTTCCAGTCAAGTATAAATATTTTAATCAAAATAAGCCCAGAGCTCAGCGTTGCCACTTGAAACAATCAAACTTAAATTGCAAAGTGTAAAATTAACAGTTTAAAAAAATACTTACAAATAGGTTAAATTTTTTAATGAATTAAATGTATCCTTGGATAAAAAGAGAATTCTGTTTTTAGACAAACGAAGTGTTTCTAAATGTGGCATATTTAAAAACGACGATGGAGTTACCGCAGCCAATTTGTTACCATCCAAGTACCTAAAAAATTGTTTTATCTATCATACAGTATTATCAACTAATTATAGTATTCTTCTTAAAAAAAGTCTTATAAACAATCTGTAAAGCTTAGAACCATAAATGCTAAGTTTGAACTCGTTGTAAACCATAATTTAAATTTAAAACGTGTCAGGGTTTTAAATTCATATTTTTGCGGCTTAAACCTCTCTACCAACAGTTCCAAAGCCTAATAATTTTTATTTTGTTTTGTAATTTTAAAAGTTATTTTAAAACACAATAGTAATGTGCGTTTGAAAAATTAAATGAGCATGTCTCGTTAATAGTAGGATTAATTTATGTGTATAGCTCTACAAATTCAATTAACCTTTTTAATCAGAACATATGCGAAGTTTTTCTACTTAAAATGGCTTTTAATGCACATCACTCTTATACATTATAAATTTATGTTTATGTTTACGATATAAAAATAAACAAAACAAACTTGTTTATTTATCAGTAAAAATATGGAAAGAAGTTTAAATAATCAAAACAATAACAGGAAATAAAAAAATAAACCACAGAAAAATAGAGCAAAATGGTTCATGTTTTTTTACTTTAACTGTTTTTTTTTTAATTTGTGGTGACTTTTGCGACGCGATTTTAAAAAATAAACAATTAATTATAATACTTACAAATGTTTAAGTTGAGATGTGTTTGTTCTAAACGTCCCACTCGGCCAAACCCTAAGTCCATTTTTTCCCAAGTTTAGCTCAGTAATTCTCCAGAGCTGGGATATGTCTTCCGATGAAATATTTAAGATTTTGTTTCCACGCCTAAATTTTAACCAAAATCATTATTAAAAATTGACCTTTTTTACCCATTGCACCTACAAAATAGAGTCTTATGTAAAAATGGGGCATCACAATATGCAATATTTTTATACAATCATTTTAATTTTCACATTAAATTTTAAAGCTACACTTTGTTTTGCAATATTCTCTTTATATCAAACTGAGTTGTTTAATGTTTTGCTGTAAGTTTCGTATATATTGTTTTACAGATCCTTTATCATTTAAGATACGAACGAATAATCATAGCATAAAACAGTTTTATTAAACGCTTAAAACCGAGTAACTAAACCTATGATTATAAGCTTTTCCCTGAAAAGTTTAACAGCTATAAACGTTTCACGGCTGTGAAGTGGTTAAAAGCGGCCACCGCCTGTAAAGCTGTTCGCGGTAATTTGTCGACAAACTGACGAAAAGCTAACAAATGTTCCAAATCCTATTTAATTTTGATAAGGCGGGGTCAGCCGCCCAAGCCCAACTTTAAGTTTTAGTCAGTGTTTTAAAACCGCCATTGTCAATATAAAATTTACTGACATACAAAGCACTAGTCAAACTTAAAATGCTCTTGTTTTTAATCCAGAAACTTCATGAAATTGAAATATTGCTTTTGATTTAACGTTTAAGTCCATGTGACAGTGTAACTTTCTTATTCTGGAGTACAGGGGTGCACATGACTAATGTTTGTCTACGCAAAATTTATAATAAAAGGGCGGAAACTGCGCGAATGAAAAACAAATGCCGAATTTAGGACCATAAATGTTAATTAAATTACTATTAATTAATTATAGATAACTGAGGATGATAAATGTTTAGCCATATTTTTTAACTTTCTTTGAAATACTGTGTCTTTACTCGATGGTTATATTATAAAGTTAAAAAAACGCATGAAAAAGGTGTTAAAAAATTTTTGGTTTGTCAATTTAATATTAAGTCAACACAGTTGACGTTTATATTGATATTTAAAAATTTTTCCTTCATTTTATTTTAAAAAAGCCATATAAAACAGTAACTTTTTACTCCAAATCACTTATACATAAATTGATTATCCTTCCTTTTAAAATAAATAACCACTAACACATGATTCCAAAATAAACCATCAAACATTTTTTAAATAAAATATTGTGCTAAAAATTCTCTGTGCAAACTTATTCTAAGTAAGGCTAATCTATTTATGTTTTGTAATAAATTCATTTTTGGTTGCAGCTGAGTGACTCCATTCAGGCGGCCACCCTATGATCTTTAAAGCTTCATTTTCACGCTTCAAAACATTATACTTATTTAAACTATTATGACCACTTTTTGTATTAAGGGTATAGTTTATGTATAAAATTTTTGAATATTGGTATAAGCTGTGAAGATAAGAAACATCAAATTATTAAGATACAGTTTCCTTAGCAAAAAATAAACGTACCAATGGAAACATAAAAAACTTCTCGCCAAAAATATATTAATAATATTGATTTTTATCTGTGTATAGATTGCGAATATTCTCAAGGGCATTTAAAAAGAACCAAATTAAACTGTTTCTTACGAAACAATTAAAAACTATGAATTATTAAATGAAAATTTGATTCCTCCAATATTTAAGCCTGAGCTTTTCCCCCAGCGAAATCCATTATAAATTTTCCGCCGAGGGTGAGATTCGCAAACACCAAGTCATATTATACGGAGTATTTTAATAGCGTTTATGGTCAAGATTTGAATACGAAATGAATCATCATTGTTGCCTTTTTAAGAACTTTCGATTATATAAAAGAAGACGAAATGGAATTCGCGGACATTAAATTATAGACAGTCTACTCTGTCACTAAAACAAAAACGATAGAGTAACATAAAGTTATTAAAAGAGTACTTTCAAAAATCAAATTGAATAATAAAAATCCCATTTATATTTTTGTACCGACTTTTAATGAAATTGTTGATGAAACGTGCAGTCTCCTAAAAGCTTTCAGTTACTATGATTCTATTCATCTTTCCGTAGTCGCGCACTCATGAAAGCGCATTACAGCAAAATACAATTTGTAAAAAGGGAGCATAATTACACTTTGTCACACGTAAAGGTGTCATTTTAATCCGGAATCTACGAAATAGTCCTTAGCATTTGAGAAAACGGAAAGGGCTAACCTTTTTTTATTTAAACCGCGTGTTTTAGACGGTGGTGAAAAGCTTACCAAGTCTTTGTTTTTAGGATTTAAACGTCTGAAAGGTGAAGCCGCATATAAAATACAGAATTAAACAAAGCTGCTTTTCCAACTATGACAAAAACCGTGTTTTTTTGCCCCAAATCCAAAAAAAATAGAAAAAAACACATATAATAGCTAAAAAATTATCACTGGTGCTAGAAAGCAAATTATACATTTTGTTATAGACCTAACTAACAAAACAAAGGTTCGGCGGTCTTTCTGCAAAACAAAATGCCTTTTAGATTGGATGCATTTAATTGCAGTATTTCTGAAACTTTAAATAGTTCAAAAATAAGGCATTTATTTCAAGAAGTTAAGCAACTTTGTGTATTAAAATGAAAAGTATACAAAAGTTTTTATTACCCCAACAAATTTATATACATGTATATGAAAACCTAGTCTAGACCAAAAATCGCTTACAGCAATAATTAAAAATTACGAGAATGTTTAACATTGTTTGAATATTGTTAATAAGTGTCTAATTCTAGAAAAAATGGGTAAAATATTATTTTATTTTATAACAAATTTTGACTCAAGTCGGGACCACGAAACTAAAATTTTGTTTATGCCGCGGGTAGGTCCATATCTAAAAAATTTCCACTTTTAGATATGGGTTTTAATTTTTGCTAATTACAAAGTTCTTAGTTTTTTATATAACAAACGGTTTGCTTTGAATTTTTAACTGTGGGAAAAATCCTTTCATAGCGTTTTTTTGCTTTAAATAGAAGTTATTTCTTTCAGGTATAAAAAGGGCATACTGCATTTTGTATTCAAAACGATGAAAACTTCAAGACGATTTTTTTTGTTTTTTTTTTCTCCAGCGCGTGTACAATGGTGGAACTTAAGACTTCAATAGGCCAAATCTATTGTTGTGTAAAATTTTAGCCTACGAAATAAGAAAACTCTGAACCTTTACCGTACCGAACTTGGTATATTTAGGTTGTTTTAAAACACGCGTTTAGCTTTTGAAAAAAATACCAGCAAAAGAAATTTCAACAAAATTAAAATATAGGTGCTCAAAATATTAAATTTAAAACCCAAAAGTTTTATTTTGCATTTTAAAACAATGAAACGCGCTTTAAAAATTAAACCTGTGATTTTTATCCAGTAGTACAATTGTAGCTGTGTTTTAACAACATGAAACTTTCCGCTTGTTCTTTCTTAACTAAAGCCTGCTTTTTTAGCAGCTATAAGCTGCGCCTAGAGCCAACAAAGCAAATTAAAGTGACATTATAAATGCAAACCAGTTTAAAGTTTAATTCTTGTGACAGGCAAATTGTTTTACTAAATGTCGCTCTTTAAACTTCTAGGCGTCACCGATTATTTTCGCCTACATTTTGAGGAATAACATTTTCGTGGTGAACACAAATACACCTTATTTTGTGTCCCATCGTAAGCAAGAATACATAACCGAACGTTTTTTGCTGGTGAAGTGTGTGGTGGTTTGGTTCCTACCCTGGTTCCAACATATTGTCGTGTGTTTAGGCTGCATTGCATAATATTCCATTATATTTAATTTTAGAAAATATAATTGGAAAGGTACAATAAAGATTTTTTAATTAATACATGCGATTTATTCTGTCGTTTCCGTTTTGATGTCTTTCATTTTGGGCAATCCCCTACATAAAACGAAGCTGAAACCTCAAAATTTCAAACGCTTTGTCACCGCATCCCCCGTTTATTCTATTTCGACATTGCTGACTCAAAATAGGTCACAATCAATTTGGAATAATACAGGGTTGTGACCTTTTTTACTTTTAAATATAGGGATGATTTAATTATAATGAGTCACACGCTTCCATTCATATGCCACCGCAATGACGATATCAAAAGAAAGCAAATGCTATCAAGGTCAACTGGTTTTTGTTGGTCCCAAATTGGGAAGAAAAGTCGCGAATAAACAAGTTGATCTACGCCTAACGGGAAAAGTTTAATTTTTCAATCGTCGCAGACGTTTAAGGAATAGTGTGTAAAGTTTTTTATTTGTCAATATCGGTTATCGAATGATCGGCGACCTTGGGCGGTTGATGTTTCAAAGAAAACTTTTGGTCACAGGACCTCATGTTGCCACTTCCACACTTTCAAACAGTCGCGCTCACTTAGCACAGCTGGATGTCGTCTGGCTTTGCACGATGACGCCTTTTGAAATTTAAAGCTTTATGAGAAAACATAGTGTTTAATTTTAAAACACAAAAACTGGCCTATTTTTTGAATCACACCAAATAATTTTGATTTAGCCCTTTTGCATTGAATAAAAAGCATCAGACGTAAGAAATAATTTCCATAAGCAAAGTTGCGACGCGTTGATTGGTCGTTCCGTATGATGTTCATATCAGTAAAGTACGTTCAGCAGTTTTTGCGCGGTTTTCTAACAAAAAAGCTAAGATGCTTCCACAGTTCCGAACGCACTTTGCAACCAAACCGTGTTCAAATTAATCCTTACGTGACTTTAGTCAATTGACACGCACAGCAAATTGGAAAAACCTTAGGGTTAATATTTACATTGAGAAAGGTTTATGCTTTTTTTATTTAGAAATAAAAACCTAAATTTACAAAAAAAAAATAAAAAAACGATTTTGTTTGTAAAAAAATAAAAACACAAACGCAAACAAATAATAAGCAAATGTTTAGGCCAAAACAGAACATGAGTTTATTCCTTGAAATTGACTACAAACTTCTGACTGTTTCCAAACAGGTGGATATAGTCTGGGTATAATTAAAAGGCGCCTGCCGTATAATTTTTCCAATCAGTTAAAAAGGCAAATGAAAATATTTTAAAATTTAAAATACTGTAAATATGATAATAAACTAACAAAAATCCTCTTGTTTAAAATTTGGTACGGTTACCGCCGAGGGCACTACAAGCAAAGAGTTTTAGAGCCAATTTTTACATATGTTTAAGTTAAAGTGTGTAAGTAGCCTAAACAAAACCTAAAGCTTCAACTCTAAAATCAAGTAAAAAAACGTAATATAAAAATCATAGTTTTAAAGTTTAACATTCCTAAATTGTTCAGTTTCATCGGTTCTATTCATTATCAATCTTATTATGAATTTTTTATGCTAAAATTTACTCAAATCTTGCTCATGGTCTACCGAAAAACCGTCCTAAAGATTTTTATTCTATATTTACACAAACACATTGTAAAACTGAGAAAAACTGTAATCATTGTCTATATTCCTCTGTAACGTTTAAGCAGTTAGCTGATTGAGCGAATGAATTAACAATTTTGATATTTATTAAATCTATTAATAATTAACCAATGAACAACAGCTTTAGGAGTGTCAAATTAACAAAATAAAATACGGTAAATTTCATATTTCAACAAAACGACTGGCGCCGAAATAAAAAAAAAATATCCGAATTACGCACAGTAAAGGTGATTGTTAAAATATTCAAACAATTTGTTTATTTGATTGTTCCAATTGGCGCCAACCTTAAATATCAAAAATTATACTCTTGAAATAAAGTTGTAATCTAAAAGCAACTAGGATATAACAAGTGAAAAAGTGAGATTTTTGATTTTTTTACGGCATCATCGCGACGATTTGTAAACAAATAAAAAAAGCATGTGAAAATTGGTTTCACCGGAGAAAAATGCCAAATTACACACTCGAAAATTTTTGGACCACATGAACTTTTAAGCTTTTTCCACCTGGAAATGCCTTTTTTATAAAAATTCGTTCGGTATTAAATCCATTAATTCTTTTTTTTTTCATATACGTGTTGGAAGAAACACAAAAACGAGTATTTATTAGCACTTACATTTATGATATATGTACTTCAATTAAACTTTCCGTATTTTCATGTTAATTTATTATATATTTTTTGTTGTATTCATTCATTTATGTCGCTACTCCCTAAATATATTTCTATTGAAGATTTAAGGGCAAAATTTTTTTACTAATATCTTTTACTTCGTTGTTTCAACAAAATTGATTTTTTTGTGTTATTAAGCAAATATAAACACACATTTACCTAAAAAATTAATCAAAACTATGATTTTTGTGAAAACATTAATTTTTAAAAATATTTTTTTATTTTAAAGGTTAATTGGAAATAATAATATAGCCTACAATAACAAATATCAACACATTTATAGTACTACCACCAAAAATATATAACATGTTATATATTTTTGCTATTACTACAATAGCAAATAAATACCACACAGAATATTAAAAAAACACCATACAATATAATAACTTTATTATCACAGATTTATCGTGTAAAATATTGGATGTACACATTAGCATGTGTTGATATTTGCCAAACTTTTCGTTTTGAATAATAATTATAAAACTTTTTTGTGTTTTTTTTATTTCGAATTTAATTATTAATAGTAGGGTAAAACAGGGCTACGTGTACACTTTATCATCACATTTTCCATTTAAGTAATCTTTCGTCTTTTGATTTTGTTAATTTGAATGCAGTATTTATTGTTTTGATTTTCGTTTTCACAAAATTTTTAAAAGCACAGAAGCTTGGAATTGTTTCTTCGCTTTTTTGAATATGAATAAAATATTTTAACCAAAGAGCATATTCTAGCCATTTTTATTGTCTAACTATTTCATTGTCACTATTTTGTAAAAATATGCAATTTTCTATCGAAACAGTAAATGTTATCTCTTCTTTCAATCTGAAATATTTTGAGGCCTTTATCCATATTTCATTCAAAGATGGACATTTTTAAAAATAATGTTCGAAGTAGTCTATTGATGGTACGTTTTTACAGAAAATACAGAATGGAGAATTTACTATTTTATATGTATAGAGCAACTCCTTGCAGCTTATTACTCTGTGTAAAATTTTAGTTTGTAGAGTTTGAGGTTTTGTTTCTGAGCTTATTGTTCTTATATTTATAAAACTTACTGTCCAGAAGGCCCAAATTTTAATAATAAGGCCCAAATAATAATTTTTAAAAATATGCAAATTGTGAAAATATGACTAAAAGCGTTAGTAGAAGTCCCAACTTCCCCTCATACCTCAAACAACGAAAGGAGAAAGCTTTTGTTATAGGCCTCCTTAATCAACATGAAATGTATCAATACAGTCAATTTTTAAGAACCAAAAAAATAGAATTATATTTCTGTCTGTCTTTTTTGGGTTTACGTATTAAGTTCTAAATAAATTAAGTGAATGGGTTCATATTTTTTGTAATTTTTTATTATATTGTTAATGTTGCAAATATAAACTCTTTTTTGAAATTTTAGACTTTTTAACTTTTACCGACCATTAATAATGCAATTACTTTTGCAAAAAAAATCTCGGAGGAGGCTATTAAATAAGTTTTTTGTCGATAAATTCAGCGATACAGTAGTCTTTATTTGATTTCGTGACGCCTTCAAAAGACCTTCTCGCAGCTCATTAAATCTTTCAATGCGTAAAATTCGCGGACATTACTCCAATAATCCAGCATTTTGATGATTTCGGAAACAATATGTTTGATCTCAAACTGGTGTAAGTTTTAAAAAAATACGATATATAGTGTCACTGCAAGTAAAAAACTCTGGTTCATACTTCGTCCTAAATGTGCAAGGACAAATCTAAAAAGTTCGATTTTTTTGGTAATTTAAAAATTTTTTTTTAAATTTTTCCGTATTTTTGATTTCCAACCTAAAGAAGAAGCATAAAATGTTTTTTTCAAATTTAACAAACGCTTTTATATCACCAAAAATTGAACTTTTGGATTAGACCTTTAGACAAAATATATCCCTGCATGTTATTGCGTGTTTAACACAACTAAATAACTTACAAATCAAGCTCTTTTAAACTTTCTAGCTGTTCCAGTCCCGCTGGAATTTTCTTTAGTTGGTTGTTTCTCAAATTCCTAAAAAAATATATTTTCTACAAATAATTAAATATAATTTTTATAATTTTAATACAGTCGTACAATTTTAGCTTTCAACCGTGTTTGTTTGTACGATACGTGAATAAAAACGAACATGTTTTTATTAATAATAAGTTATTAATTTTTACTTGCAAACGGTTAAGTGAACTTTTATTTGCCTAAATTTAGAATTTATTTCAAAGATCTTCATTAAATTTATCACTCCTTTTGCAATTAAACATAAATTTATATCAACCCTATACTATTGGAACTATACCAATGAGAAAAAAACGAGACGAAAGGGTATAAAAATATGCATACTTTAAATGTGTTTTTATGAAATATTTTTTAAGGTTTTTTTTTACAAAATCAAAACCCAGAAACATAATAAAAAGATAGACTGGAAGAATATCCTTTTCTGAACGCAACAATGGGGTGCCAACTTGTCTTGCGACCTGTGAAAAAGGGTGCACAATCCCTCAGACGCCATGTTTGCTTAGAATATACAATGCTTTGGCTCTAAGCGTCCCTTCTTTACAACTTATCCTTTAAGGCTAACCGGATAAACAAACACTGTTGGTGCGCTTGAAGTTTGCCAAAACCCCTAAGAATAGGAGAGTCCAATTTTTTTTTCAGACTGGTTTTGTGGCTTTTTAATCTTTCTGCCGACTGGTTTTAGAGTTGCTTAGCTTTTAATAAATACTTACCAGGCCTATTTGCAAAAAATAGTTTTAAGTGTTTTTTAAATGAACTTAATACATAATAAATGGAACAGTAATATGTTTTGTTTGCATGCGTATTTTTATTTAAGCCATCTTATCTTTAGATTCTGCAGTAGCCAGAATCGTTAAAAAGTTTCCGATTTGATTTGTAATGCGAAATTAACTCTGCACTCGCTTGCATCTAAATTTGCAATAAAACTCGATTTAATGTAGGTGTACTTTCGCAAATATTGTTGTAAGTATAACTGCTAAAGTCAATATTGACGGCACCCCCGCTTTGGCGGCAAATTTCACATGAGTCGTCGCTCGGCATTTAGCTTGCAAAGAAGACTTTTTTCCAGAAATAACCCCAAGAAACCGGTCGAGCGTGCATTATCCTTTCGGTTACACATTTTTGCACGAACAGTACTCCCGGTTGACAACGGAATAACTCAAGACTGAACAAAAAAAAACTCTCAGCTTAAGAGGTTAGCTGCATTTCTAATCCCAACCGGCGGCCGCTACTCTAACAAAAGAAGTTTCTGTTGCTTTTGCGCTTAACACATCATTGCATCGATTTGTTACTGATACCGCCTTTCGGTTGTAATGAATCAAAAAGTCATACGTGCCAATTTACAAATGATTTTATTTGCATGGTGATTGAAACTAAGAATGAAACTTTTTTAGAGAAAAAATTCAGCTTTTTAAAAAAACATTTAAATATTCATAAATTAGAAAAAAAATTATCCGATCCTAAAAAAATTTTATTTTAAAAATTATTATTTTTTTTATTTAAAGATGGAGCATGCGTATTTGAAAATTGAAAATATCCTATTTTAATATATTTCATGACGTCAAAAATTGTCCAAGCCAAACAATAATTGCAAAGGTTTTAAAAAAGAAATCAAAGCATCAAAAAACTGCAGCATTTACATAGTTTAACATGATTTTTATCGCCTCCACCTCCACTAAATTAGAAACAAAAAAAGCACTTAATATTCTTACAATGTTTTCAAGTTGCTGATTTTTCGAAAAACTTCAAAATCCAAGTCTGATAAACGACAGTCTGCCAAATTCCTAAAAATATGTATTTTAGTAAATTTTCCCCAAGCTGGGTTATAAATGCGTTTTAAAATCAAACAATTTCTAGGCACACAAAATATAGTCTATAACTTTAATAAACTTTTTCATAATTCTGAACATCGCTGCTCAAATCATATTTTTGTTTCCAGCAAATCGAAGGACACCTAAGTGGTAATTTTCC
Organism: Microlaimidae sp. YZB2_3; assembly: GCA_030248175.1. Lineage (NCBI taxonomy): Eukaryota > Metazoa > Nematoda > Chromadorea > Desmodorida > Microlaimidae > Microlaimidae sp. YZB2_3. The sequence continues at coordinate 11,765 of JASAMX010001266.1, read as the reverse complement.
ATACATCACGGTATGCCCCAGAAAAAAATAACCCGATGCTTGTGGTGACAATTTTTTACCACTGGTGCATTTTCAAAACGTAAAATGTTATTTCTTTTTTCAAACCCAAAAAACTATTCAAGTAATTTTGTAAACTAAAAAGAAATTCATAACAATTTTATTTGTGGGGCCCTTGATAAGAAACTAAAAATTGGTCATAATTTGTCATCGTGCTACTGAACATATGCTCAATGTAAATGTGCGAAATTCCACCAAAAAACTTTCTAGCGGCTGCAACAGCACCGCCGTCCCATTAAAAAAACAAGGCATTTAGTTTTTTTTGAACGCTTATTTGTTCCGTGATAAAGTGAACTTAGAAATGAGCGAAAAAACAAGAGAGACAAAAAATATTTCGCCTGCCTACCACTCCAACGAGACACCACAAATTACCTAACCTTTTTAATAAAAATACTGATTTTTATAAAAAAAAACCCTGAACATTTGGTTACTTTTTCGTGTAACACCTATCCAATTGTTAATTGTATATTAAAATAAACATTAATTGTAATGAATGTATAATTTATTTTGAAAATAAAAAAGACTAATTTTAATGTTTTGAATCAAAATATACAAAAAAACTGTTTTAGAAAGCAATAACAATGAGGTTTCGTATTTTTCGTTATTAATTGTTATATTTAATCCCAAAATGTGTATTATTTAACGGATTTTATGCACAAACATAATAACCAAAATACGTTTCCAATCCCTAAGCTGAAATAATAATAAATAAAAACAAATTTAACAAATGTTTATAAACTACTATAGGCAATTTAACTGATTTAGATCCCAAAGAATTTATGAAAATCGAAACAATTAATCGCACACGAAGCAATGGAAAAAAATTTTAAGCAACGACAATCCACGTATAGACAGACTAGCGAAAAACTTTTTTAGCGTTAGAATGATAAAATATTGGAATTATCTAAGCTAGAATATTGTTCAATCAAAAACATTACCGATATTTAAGAAAAAACTTAATTTGGTTTCTTATGACATTGCAAAATTTTGTAAAATATATAAATTTTTGTCTATTGACGTTTTGTACTTTATTTAAGTTCTGTATGTTCACAATTTTATGTAGCAAGCTGTAATTATAGATGTATCTCATACTATGTGTTTTTGTATAATATAATACAGGTACAGCTTTACTAATAAACAAACTGGCATAAACTTATATTACAACCCTAAACTCTGGATTCTACATTTAAGCTGCTCTATGTATGTGCATTAGATTTGTGGATACAAAAACCAAAAAAATCCCCAAAAGTTTTTTTAACTTTATGATCGTCAGACCTCTAACAGCCTTTTATCGTTTATCAATAATATTTCAGTGCGAAAAAAGCTGCTACTAAGTTGTTATTCATAGTATTTTTTACATATAAATGCCAGGTTTGATCAAATACCACAAATATACAAACCACAACAAATTTTTCTTGTAACAACAGAAAAGTATTATGCTACACACATCAGAACTAGTCTATATAACGATCATTACGGCAGAAAAAAATATATACTGTTTTTAAAATAAAATAAATACAATGAATTATTATTACTACAGAAAAATTAACTTATCAAAAACAAATAGTTTTTATTATCGTTTTAATTTAAAATTTTTTTAACATAATAGAGTTGAGAAAAGACTAAAAAGTGGAAGTTTGATTTTGAGTGGATATCCCAATCTCTCCCCATATAAATGGGAATTGCTGTTGATTATCATCTTAACAAAATATTAGAACTCGCTACTAATACGGGCCAGTGCAATATGATATGACTAATGTGACGACCCAAAGTAACTTAACTTGACTTTCTTGAACTTCTTTTCTTAACGCTTGCACTTTGAGTTTCACAGAAGGGACACCATGTGCCACAGCTTCCCACCAAGAGAAGAGCTGCTCTGAACTCTTGGATTTAATCCGCACGCCTCCACGGCTCGAACCAAAACCGTTTATCTACATCATACCAGGGGGGGTACACTCACACTGGTATCGCACCCGGAGCTGTGTGTCGGCAATAAAATATGTGACCCCCCAAAGTAGAAGCGAAATAACCAGGCGCTGAAAAATTTAGACAGCCAAATTTATGGAGAAATTTTAGCAAAAACAGGAACTGAACCTATAACCTCCAAAGTCGACTCTGGCTTGTTAATTACACCATAGGCCGGACAATGAAAGGGGAAAGGTGATCACGGTTATTTAACGCTTGCACTTGAGTTTTCACGAAAGGATGTCGAGAAGGCAAATTTATCAATTTCAACGAGATTTTTCTAAGTTAATTTTACGAATTTTTCGTTCAACTAATTTTATAGCAACATTTTTCTAACCTACTTATTTCGTTAATTTAATCAAAATGTGATTTACGACTTTTTTTTCAACGAATTTTTTAGGGCCACTTTTTAGAGAGTAATGGATATAAGATATAGAACATGATAATTTTGCTGACAGTGCACAAAATACCGTAATTGATGCAAAGTTTTTAAATATCAAAGATGAACTCATTGTGATTTTTTTTATAATTACATAAGATTAATGAAATTAACGTCACATTGTGTAAACATAGCAAAAAAAACTTTGCCAAGAATTTCCTTGATATTTCGAATATTTGGCACAAAAAACAAAGATTCGCGCTTACAAAATCCAGAACCCGTTTACAAATAAAGATCCGCGCTTAATCCGCGCTTACAGAACGTTTGTGCATCTGAATACGAGGAAAAAATAATTTAAAAAATACTTAATTACTTGAAAAAAAAAAATTTAAAAAATCGAGAATGTGCAGTGCTTGTTTACTATGGTTGGATTTTATCTGGCTGACGCTGAAAATTAGAATGCAGACATGAAGGGACCAATTAAAATTGTGCGGTAATCACGTTTTTTTAAAAAAACAAATAAGAACGCAGATTTTTTTTTAATTCCACCTTTTCACAAAATATACATAAATTAACCAATTTTAGCTTTTAAAAAGTTTGCATTTAGGTTCCAAATTAAGTAATTTGATAAATAATTATTAAAATACAGTTTATAATCTTTGTTATTAACCCGTTTGAGTGAAAATTTTTGAATGTTTTTGTTGTTAAATGGTCGATTCAATACTGCAAATATCGCGGTCAGCTAGATTTTATTTGCCATAGAAAACTTATGCAAGATGTTTAATCTGAACACTTTGTTATCAATGAACGTTTATCAGCCTTAGGAATGAAAAATCTTAAATTACTAAGAATTTGAAATGATCTGTGGTTGAATTGTATTTGGCTGACGCTGAAAATTAGAATGCAGACATGGGGGGCCAATTAAAATTGTGCGATAATGACGTTTTTTTTAAACAAATAAGAACGCAGATTTTTTAAATTCCACTGTTTCACAAAATATACAAAAATTAACCAACTTTAGCCCTTACAAAATTTGCATTTTTAGCCCTTAAAAAATTTGCATTTAGGTTCTAAATTAAATAATTTGATGAATAATTATTAAAATACAGTTTTTAATCTTTGTTATTAATCCGTTTTAGTGAAAAATTTTGAATGTTTTTGTTGTTAAATAGTCGATTCACTACTGCAAATATCGCGGTCAGCCACATTTTATTTGCTTATAGTTTTTTGTTATAAAATATTATATAGTACTATCGACGCCACTTCGTCTGAATTTTTGACATATATGTGTGTCTGAAGTGCATATCTAGACACTCAACAGTGATTTTATATACACAAGGTGCTCTATAGTTTAAAAACGTAATTCAAAATATAGTAATGCTCTGATTGAAATTTATTAAAGATTACTTCATACTTTACATGGTTGAAATGAATTAGAATTAGACAAACTTTGAATGCTTTTTTAGTTAAAATAAAACAAAAATCTGTTTGTTTGTTTGTTAAAGTCTGTTTTTTGAGCAAGCCTAAAAATAAACCTTAAATGAAAATAAAAACTCCGTAAAATCATAAATTGCAACCCCTAGGTCTAAAATTGCTGGGATAAATAAATTTCCTTCAATTTAACTTCATTGATCCCGCAGTTTAAAAAATAAACAAAACAAAAAGTTGCAAACGCATTTTGCATACATTAAAAAACATCTAGCTTTTTTTTGAAGAAGTAAATATTAAAAATTAAAAATACTATACAACGGCTAAAAACGTATTTTACTTTCCGCCTAATGCTTCACTTTGAAGATAAAATGTTCCGTATTTGTAAAAAAAAAATCAAAATAGCTTTTCGCGTGAAATGAGGTCGGTAACTTATGAACTCTTTGTTCAAAAAAATCATCAAGCAGAAGATCTTGACTTTTCAGCGCAAACTCGGCAGTAATCAGTTGCGAAGAGACTTTAAACAATTTTGCCTAAAAATAAAAGCATAATAAATATCATCAAAATTATATAATAAAAAGATGAGACACTGAAAACAAACTGCTTAAAAAAGTCCAATTTAAATGCGACCATAATTTAAATGGGATCCCATTTAAATGGGACCAAAAGTCGAAGGGTCCCATTTAAATGGAACCAGGTCCCATTTAAATGGGACTTTTTTCAAGTAGTTTGTTCTAAGTGTCTCATTTTTTATTATAATTTTTAAAATCATCTTATAATAAAAATACTGTATAGTGAATACTACTAATCCGGAATGAGTTCAAGATGTTCAGCAGCATAACTTTATTCAGACTATATTATTTGGGCAATACTTTTTTAAAATTTATTTTTAAAGAAATATGCTAGTATTGCAGTATTGCTAAAAAGAAATGCGCTAGCGAGTGCTTTTTGAATAACTTTAGTCAGACTTTTTAAAAAGTATACTGGATAATTACCAGAATTTCTTTACATTTTATGTGGTGTAGTTAGCAAAAAATGTATAGTATTTAGTTACCATTTTTTTATCATTGTATATTGTTTTTATGACTATTGTATACCATGTGTTTTTTTAAACAAAATGTTGCCATAAATATATAATATATGTACTACTAGGTACTGTATATTATCCCATGCAATAAATCTTTATCTATCTATTAAATATGTATGTTGCTTTTTATTCGAAATTGTTTGCTTTAAAACGTTTAATTGAAATTTGTATGTAAAGGTTATATGGCTAAAAAGGTTAATATCAGCTGGTTGATAGCCCTACCTACACGTAAAAAAAAGTCTTGGGTTAGTGTTATGTACTGTGCCAAAAATATTCCACTACATATGTAAGTGAAAAAGATGAGTTTTTGGTTTTTATGCGGCGGATTGTAAATGGTGACCAATCAGTAAATACAGCTTGATAAATCCAGCAAAACTCTTTTTTCTCTTTTTTTATGATCAGATAACAGAATTAATATTATACTAAGCATAGTCTATGCATAGTTTAATTCTACTGTTACATCATTTCATTTTTCTTTTTTTTTTCTTCTCTTTTTTTTATTTACAACATCAAATCTGCGACTTAATTGCCGCCAAAATACAATTCTGAAAAAATATCAACGAACATAACTATCTGAAATGACTTTAAAGGCTCATAAAGAGCGCTTATTTAAGTCAGTTTTAAAACTTTTCTTGAATACATTCAAAGAATCGACAGTTACTTGAGATTGGAGTAGATTGTTCCAAGGTGTAATCACCCTATTTGCAAAAAAAAATTTCCTTGCATTAATTTGGCTATCTTCAATAGCCAATTTAAAGGGATGACCACGGGTGGGCTGCAGGTTAAACTTAAAAAAATCATTGGCTTGCAAATTGTTTAAGCTATGTATAATCTTAAAGCACTCATAAATCACTTTTGTCTCTTCCGTCTTTTAATCTTTCTAAACCTAGGTAATCCAGTCTTTGTTCATAACCAACAGGTAACAACTTGCATTTAAAAAACAACCGCCTAGTGAAATTTTATTGCACTTTTTCCAAAATGTTTATATCTTTTTGTAAATAAGGGTTCCAAACTGCACTAGCGTACTCCAGAATTGGTCTAACATAGGACTTATACGCTCTTTAGAGATTTTCATATCATGAGATATATAAACACCCAGGTCACGCACCAATTCTGTAGTTGCAAGTACATTATTACCAAGCTTATATTTACAAATTAACTCTTTGCTATGATTTTTAATATAAAGAACTTCACATTTATGAGCTGATAATTGCAATTGCCAGTCTTGTGGCCAGCTGTGTATTCTATCTAAATCTTTTTGAAGTCTAAAGGTTTGAATGTGGTAATTTTTAGATAAAGATTTTGCAAACAACTTTATATCATCTGCAAAGAGTCTATTTTGTGAGTACTTAACACAATCAACAATATCATTAATATAAATAAGAAAAAGAAATGGACCCAAAACAGAACCCAGAGGATCTGAACTTTTTACAGGAAATTATTTGGATACTGAGTCATTAATTACAACTTTAATTTCCCACCCAACTAAAAATTCTTTTATCCATTTAAAAAATTTACCAGAAACACCATATATTTCTTGCTTATACAACAATTTTTGATGTGACATGGTGTCCAAGGCCTTGGCAAAATCTAAGTAAGCGACATCAATTAGAAGTTTATCTTTTAGTGCCTGCGTCCACTCATTAAAAGTTTCCAACATCTGTGTTATTGTAGAACTTTTTGCCTTATAACCATGTTTAAACCTTGACAAAATAATATGGAAAAAAAGTTCTTCTTTGACAAGCTATTCCATTAGTTTACAAGAAAAAATGTACCTACGTCATTGAAGTTAGCTGCGAACACTAAACGATCGATTTTTGGCATGTGAATAACATATTAAAAATTCCAATTTTTAAATTAATATTAATTTAAAAAGTGATATAAAAAGCTCATTTAACAGTATCTGGCAGGTATTTTGCACTCGTGTTTAACTACTTAACATGAAGTTTTATATAAATAGGTAATCAATGAAGGACTATCACTATCGATTGATAAACGAAAACTAAACTTGAATGCTACCAGAAGCGATATTAATAAGAGAGAAGGAAAGGTTTATGTGATGTTGCTTTAGAATATATTGATGGAATTTTTTTTAAAAAGAAAGGTAAATATAGAGATTGTATTTTAATGTATTATGATAAAATTTATGTAATAATTGAAAAATGTATTTTTGAAAAATTATACTAAAAAATAGAGATTAGACCCTAGATTAGACTAAGCAGAAAATTTTTTTTAAAATTAACTGTACAACTGTACAAAATTATTTTTAACGTGAAAATTAATAAATACTATGATAAATGAGTAAAGTAAGCAAATACAAAAACACTTTAAAAGGTGTAGAAAGCAGGCTAGGAGAAGGCACCCAAAATAGGAGCAGAAGCAGGTTAGGTAACAAAGGTAATGTTTAGGGAATAATTGATACATAAACACCACAGAGGATGTAGAGTGCAGGTTAAGTGAAAACAAATAGACAGGTGTAGAAGCAGGTTAGGTAGAACATAAAACGCTAGTATAGATGGATTAATTTTGATACCTTTAATAAGCAAAATAGGAAAATTAGAGATTGACACCTTGAATCATGCAGAAAGCAGGTTAAGTAAAACACCTTCGGTTGGTAAGCAGGTTTAGTATGTACACCATAACTAGGTGCAGAAAGCAAAATTAACATAGCATTTGTATGGTTATTTATTAAGTAAAACTGTTTGCTTGTGTAAGTTCTCTTATTTAAAGACTAATTAATAGATTGTAGTTTGGTTTTTAAGGGTTTGTGGCTTTTAATTGTAAGAGGCGATTTAGTGTTTCAATTTTGTTGGTATTTTGATCAGATTTAGCAATAATAAACGAACATATACAATAAGAACATTTATTTAGATAGATTTTTTATTAAAAACAAACTTTTTTTAAAGAATTTTTAAGGTTTTAAGAGAACAATTTATAATTAAGCAAACTAATATAATAACCTATTTCGTCGCTTTACTTTAACTAGAATAGGTTATTGGACAAGCCCAAGGAGAAGTGCGACTCATCAGCTAGTTCTTCTCGTCAAACTTTTACAAAACAAGAAATTGTAAAATAATACATACAAGTACATTATTATTATTGTTTTTAAATACATATCTTGTTTTTAATAAAATAAATTCTAAAATTATGATAAAATAGGTTTGTTAGGTTATTATGATATTTATTATACATATAATGCCTATTTATATGCTTATTACAATATATTTTTTTGTAAAAAATAATTTTTAAGAAATAAAAATTTTTGGTTTTTGTTATAATAAACATAAAGTTTTATCTAGTCTAAAGTATGAAAGAATGCGTGCTGTGTTTATTATTTATATAAGTTTGTTGGTAAGGTTAAGGGTTTTTTATAGTAATTTGTAATAACTAATTATGTAATGTGAGTAACTTTTGTAAATTTTTTATTTTTAGATTTAGCAAAGTTTTAAACTTAAAAAAGTTTATGTTTTGTCGCCAGTCTCATTAATTTAAAAAAACAACAAAAAGATACATAAAAAATTTTAACAACAGTTTTTTTATGGAAGTTTAAAACCTTGTTTAACTTGTTTTTAAAACTAAAACAATTATTTGCTTATTTAATTGTATATAGCAAATTTTTTAAAATTTTTAGTGTGGCAAAAAATAATATTTTTTGTTATTGAAATGTTAATTTAAAGATGTATTAATTATTATAAAAATAAACTAGTTTATTTATGTACTTCGTTCAGTTACGTATATACTATTAGGTTGTTTACTACATTTTCAAAGTAAGTTCGAAAAGTGTTTAGGTTATCCTTATTAATTTTATATTTATGAGTGATACGTAAGATACAATCCTTTATTGTTGCATTGCATGTATTTTTAACTTCATTCCCAGTCATAAGGTTTTATTAATCTGAATTTTGATCCTTTTTTATTAAATATATTTTGCAAGTTTTTGTCTTTAATTAAGTTGGTGTCTCCTCCTATTATGTGTCCTAAATTTTTATCACAACTTGATGATTTTGAGCATTCACACGTTTTACTAAGCAGTTGAGCAAGGATATGTACGTTGAGATTTTTTTGAAACTGTACTTTATAATTGCAGATATTTTTGCCTAGACCACAATTATATTGATAGACAATTTTAATGTTGGGTAAAGCTAATTTATTAATTGGAATAAGATAGAGAAACTTTTGGTCCTTGAAGATATTGGGAAATTTTATTAAGACCAAGCCCTTGTTCACATAAATAAAGCATAAATTTTTCATGTATGATAATTTTTTGCAATTACATTTAAGTATGGAGTCGTCAGTAAAATAATTCAACAACGGATCTTTGGAAGTCTTCAAAACCCCACCATTGCACAGTAAACTTTATTTTCCTAAGCCTAAGCAAAACCCAAAAATAGGCTAAACTTTATCATAATATTTTAATAATAGTGTGCTTTTAAAAAATACCGAATAATTTACTTTTAAAAGGCAAGCAATTGTTTTTCGGAAAATAGTTTACTAAAATGTTTTAGCAAGGTTAATAGCAGAATTGTCTGCAATTATTTTTGCAATCATTTTTTCTGAAGGCATTATTAAGAATTCATTTTTCTACACACCACGAAAAATAACCACAAAAATGTTTTGACAGCACAATCAAAGCATAACAGCAACCTTAATGTTTATTATTTTTCGAGTTGTCTCATAGCTTCTCAACATTTTTAAAGCTATTTATTATTTTTAAAAAATGCACGAAAATATAGACAAATAACACAAAAATATTTTAATGTTATGAAATTATTATTTTTGTTTTATGTTTTCTCAATAATTTTTTTATAATCCCACCTTTTATAAGTCAGTCAAACAAAGTAAATGATTTTTAAGTAAAACAAACTGATGTTATGCAATAAGTTTATCCCGCTTTATGCGGAAAGGTTATGTTTTTTGCTCGTCAGTACCCTTGTGTCCAGTACCCTCGTGTCCAGTACCCTCGTGTCCAGTACCCTCGTGTCCCCCCTTGCATAATAAATCGATTTTGCTGCGAGGTTGTGGTGAACGCAATTTTTTTAAGCCCAGTACCTTCGTGTCCAGTACCCTCGTGTCCAGTACCCTCGTGCCCAGTACCCTCGTGTCCAGTGCCCTCGTGTCCCGTTCCCATTCAATTTACGTTAGAATTAGAAAAAAACAACAAAATACCATTTTTAGACATAAAAATTGAAAAAAAACCAGAAAACAACACATCCACAGCTCTCTATCCTTTAAAATATATTGGAAACCAACACATTCAAACCGGTTTAAGTTTTACATTGGACAAACAGTTAGAAGAATAGATTCTAGATTGAAAAAAAAAACACAAAAATAATGAAAGTTCAGTACTTAAACAACACGTTACAGAAACCAACCATAATATTGACTTTTTAAATTTTAAAATAATAGATAAACCCAAAACTCATACAAAACAACGGTTTTCAAACGAATTACTTAAAAAAGAAGCTTTAATTATAAATTTAAAATCAAAATCACGCTCACTTAAAAGTCCGAAATACATCCAATGTTTTAATTAACAGCTAAAAAACACTTTCCAAAAGATTTTCTCAGCTTTTAAAACATTTTGACGGAAGACGACAACTTCTTTTGTTTTATGCGTAAATAAACAAAAAAATTTGACTGTTTTTCCACACCTTCCTAATTATGATTTTCCTCACTGGATTTTATCATAATTACCCTTTTTTATGTGACAAAAATTCCAGTTAGATTTACCATGTGTTTTTTATCGTAATATTGATTTTTTCTTATTATATGCCTTATTTTTATATTTGTTTTATTGACTTAATACAATTTTTATTACTTATGGTTATATTTACTTATGTTTTAGAGCCTTAAGAAAGAAAGATGGTGCTTCGAAACGTCAAAATACAGATTTTGTTAGCTGCCTAGCTTACAATTGATTCATTGGGGTTAAATCCCGTTAATATACTTATTTATATAGCATATTACTTGTGTATTTTATTGTTACAATACTACCAAACAAGTTTAATGTCCTCTGTTTTGTCAATGGCCCCATGGGAATTGATTTTCCAGGTAGGGCAAGGTATGACTCTTGCTGCAATTTGCGCTTTGGCCTTTGGCCGCCAGCTTCAAGTACTTAGCGGATTTGAAACTAACTTTAATGTTTTGGGAATGCCATTGTACACAACAGTGTGCCATTGTACACAACAGTGAAGGACCACTATGGTTAGCTCTTTTGCAACAAGCCGCTAACGTGCAGCCGCTCAAGGGGAGACCCGCCACTCAGATAACTGTATGTGACAACAAACGTAATCTTAAAATGCCTGCTGTAAGGGATGAGCTAAAACTCAACGAAAACTTCCAGTTTATAAAGACCTCCATGATGACCAGTGACCCATTGAAGAAATATTTAAGGTGTTGGCGCAAGAATTACACCTCCAAAACCAAAACTATGCCCAACAACCAAGTGAAAAAGCACAGGCATGGAAAAAGATTTAGAAACAATTTAACACTTTAGCGCCTGCCATCAAATGCAAAAACAAAAAAAATCAAAACAAAAATATCAAATTTAAAAGATTGGGCAGAACATATGCTAACCAGTTTAGAACAAACCGGTACACAGTTATTTAACTATATTCACACAATTTTAATTATAAAAAACTTGAAAAACAGCTGAACGATAAAAATCATTTAAAAGTGTCTAAATTTTTAGAGTTTTTTAAAATCATTACTTCTAAGAGGTTTTATTGGCATGTTTTATCATAATATGCCATATATCTTTTTTTTAGGACTTTAATAGTTTTGTCTGCGGCTAATTAATTTTTCCAACTTACAAAATTCATTTTATTTACTAAAAGTAATAGGAAACAA
>JASAMX010001265.1:0-10937 GCA_030248175.1 Microlaimidae sp. YZB2_3 | reverse complement strand
GAAAATCTAGGGGCCCCCCTCCTCCCAAATTTCTGAATTTTTTACCCCTGACCCCCCTCTAGAATTTGAAATCTGACCCCATCCCTTGGGAAATTTTTAGGTACTTTTTTTATACTAAATTTTCTTACAAAAACGTGAATTTTCATCACATATTCATCCTTTTACACCCTTTTTATACCAGAATATCGCTTTTTATTCAATAAAATGTAGTATTATCCTATAAAAAGAACAATTATTAAAGTTATTATGGTTTAAAACTGTTTTGCTTTGGACACCGGACCCCACCTGACCCCCTCTAGATTTTAAAATTTCGCACCCCGGTTCGACCCCCCCCCCCTAAAAATCTAGGGGGGTCCGGACCCCCCTGGGACCCCCTCCTAGCATTTAAAATTCGATTTACCCCGGGTAACCACGCCCCCTAGCTTCCACGACCGTTCTCATCTATGGTGACGACCAAAATGCCAAAGCTTTTTAAATTTTGGATTTTATTTTTATAGCGCTTAAAAACCAAAATATTACTAGTAATTGAACTATAGAAAATTGAAAAGAATATATGAAAATTTCTAAAAAAAAGTTACCAAACCTACTGTCACATTTCCTAGATAGTATACCAGCCTTATTTTTAAAACCTTTAGCAAATGTTCTAGCTGAGCCTTTAACTATATTTTTTTAAAACAAAAATAAAACCAAAATGCGTAAAATATAGTTAAACAATAATTTTAAACAGTTATTTGATTTTAAAAAAATGATAAAAACAATTTATTGTTTAAACTCTATTAAAAGGCAACAAGAAAGAAATTTGCATGCATAAATTTGCTATATATACTCTATATACTTAAGTATAAAGAGAACAAACTCTGATTTGTGGGTAATATATTTTTTTTAAAAACAAAGTATACACAATACAAAACAAATAAATACATAAAAAGCTTAGAAATTTAATTAAATACAATTAGCAAAATCACAGACACAACCAAAAAACAAAAAGACCCAATTATTTCTAAGCCTAAGCAAAACCTAAAAAACAGAAAAAATTGAAATATAATTGATGTTTATTAAAACAAGTTGTTTTTTGATAGTTGATAGCTACCATCAAAAAAAAAGTATATTTATAACTGCCAGACACTTAGTAATACAAAAAAATAATATTAGTTTGATTAAAAGCTTAATAAAAAAATTTCCTTAATAACATAAATTAAGCCGTTTTGTTTTCTTTCGTCCCTTCCTTTCCTTCCCTTTTCCCTTTCCCTTCCTTTCTTCTCTTTCCCTTTTTTCTCTTTTCTCCCCCGCTGCCGGCCCCCGGCCCCCCCCCCCGGTGCCCCCCTCCGTTCCGGGGGGGGGGCGGACATTCCAAAAAAGGTCATATTAGTTTGATTAAAAGCTTAATAAAAAAATTTCCTTAATAACATAAATTAAACATTCCAAAAAAGGTCATTTTTTACTTTTAGAGTATTATCGGCTCATAACTCTTAATGAAAAGCTCAAATGCCAAACATAACCACAAAAATAAAGTCTACAGGTTCGATTTAGGGTATAAAGATGTTATGTTAATAGGGTTGTTACACCTTGGAACAATCTACTCCCATCTCAAGTAACTGTCGATTCTTTGGATGCATTCAAGAAGAGTTTTGGAACTGACTTAAATAAGCGCTCTTTTTGAGCCTTTAAAGTCATATCAGATAGCTATGTTCATTGATAATTAGTTACAATTGTGATTCATATTGGCGGCAATTAAGTCGCAGATTTGATGTTGTTGATGAAAAAAAAAAAGAAAAAAAAATAGAAAAAGAAAAAATAAACACAATGAAATGATGAAAACAGAAAAATTAAACTATGCATAAACTATGCTTAGTATGATATTAATTCTGTTATCTGATCATTAAATAGAAATAAAAATAAATATAAGTGTATTTTACTTTTGGGTCGGTCAAATCGAATTTTGGGACGCGTATGGGAATCCTACAGGCATGGATCATAATAATCAACTTACTTGCATGATATTGAAAGCTCTATCTGAGACATAGGCGTATTCATTCCCGCCATTATGATTTTTTTTTGAATTTTCGTTAGTTAGTTTGCTTCTTTTTTGCTTGACCTGATTTCTTTTTTTACTGTTGCTTGGATTCGATGATTGATGTTATTATTATCATTATGCCACTATTTCGTCGATGATAACTCGATTCATGTGCTTTGGAAGAACATTATATAGGTTATATGTTTTTGGTGTGGGCGTAGCAACGATCTTTTTTTACGTCAGATGGTGATTCAAGTCAAGTCGCAACAAATCGAATCGAAATCTTTTCTTACACAACACATTTGATACATGACATCATCATTATTTTTTTTTGACATGGACCACTTAAACTTAGGAGTGAAATCTTTTTGGTACCAAGAATATGGACCGACATACTCTTAGACAGTCGGCGTTTTCTTGAAATGAATCTTGAGGTGTGCAACAGATACATCACTCACAGATCCTATAATACATGCGCTCAAATTCACAATTGTCGGGTTAAAAGCTTCGTGTAAATAATTGTTTTCATAAAATTTCGTGATTTTGATTGTATCAAAGTTTTTTTAATTTTTTTTAAAAATGAGTCGTGTTTTTACGAGAAATAACTATGACGTCATATCACCACCCTCATAGTGAGTGCCCTCATTTTTATTTTATGCGTGCGTGTTTCTAAGCCTAAGCGAAGGCTAAAAAATAAGCTAAACTTTCACCGCGCAGTTATTTGATAAAGTTTAGGTTGTTTTTTAGGCTTCGCTCAGGCTTATAAACCCGCGGGCATGGGTTTAATATGAGGGCAATTACTATGAGAGCATTAATTAATTCTCGTTTTGACAAAACCCATACTTGCATGTTCCTAAGCCTAAGCAAAGCCTAAAAAACAACCTAAACTTTATCAAATAACTAAGCGGCGAACGTTAGTCTATTTTTAGGCTTCGCTTGAGTTTAGGAACACGCAGGCATAGATTCAATATGACGGCACTCACTATGACGGCAGTGATGACGGCAAAATACGACTTACAGCATAATTAATTCTTGTTGGGTTTTTGAAAATTTTATGGCATAATTTCGTTCAGTACTACAATTTCACTTTTTATGCTTTTAAAATATTAACACAGGTGAAAAATGCTTTTACCATTTTATTTACATATATAGCGCGAAATTAGTACGCAAAAAAACAAGAAATTGTCAGTAGTGGAGAATCATGACGGTTAATTTAATGTACTCAAAGGTCTCGGGAAGAATTGAAAATAATTTGTATAAGACCAGAAAAAATCAAGAAAAACTATGCACAACCAGCTGTTTTTTAGAAAAATTGTTTTGTGTTTACGTTATTTTTGTGTATTATAATAATCGTGTGTTTTGTTAAACAGTGTCATGCACAAATTATTTTTAAATCTTCTCAAGACTTTGCGTACATTGAATTAACCATTGTAATTGTCCATGGACAATAATTAACAAAAAATCATACTGCCACAGGAGCAAACAAAAGAAGAAGAAGAACATAAAGCCTATAAGTTTTAATTTTTTTAAATAATTTTTTTAGTTTGTAAAGTTTCGCCACCTATTACCTTGAAAAGCACGTGTACATTTTTTTTTACAAATAAATTATGGCAATATTGGTGATTTTTCAAATTATAGGTAAATAAAATCTAGCTGACCTCGATAATTTTTGTATTGAATCGACTATATTTAACAACAAAAGCGTTCAAAATTTTTAACGAAAGCGGTTTAATAATAAAGATCCAAACCCCTATTTTAATAATTATTTATCAAATATTACTTAATTTTAAACCCAAATGGAAATTTTTAAAGAACTAAGGTTGGTTAATTTTTGTATATTTTGTAAAAAGGTGTAATTAAAAAAAACTTTGCGTTTCTATTTGTTTAAAAAACACGTCATAACCGCACAATTTTAATTGCTTCCCTCATGTCATTCGTATTATATCTTCCTGTAGTACGTACCCGATCCGTACAAAAATTTATCACCGCTGACTCAGGCGAAAATAGAAAATACTGCCCTTAGCAGTGCAATTAAAACTATAGGCAAATCAAGCCTAACCAAACTGATCTCGTGATATGCAATATTGAATTAACTATTTAGCCATAAATTAATTTAAAATTTAAATTAATCTAAAAAGGGCTAAAGTTGACTAATTTTTGTAGATTAGAAAAAGGTGGAAATTTAAAAAAAAATCTGCGGCCCAATTCGGTTAAAGAAATGTCAAAGCAGCACAATTTTAATTGGTCCTCTCATCTTCCCATATAAATTTACTAGGTCTTCCAGATATATAATTTAACCATAGTAAATTATCATATATACTTTTAAAAATTTTTAATTTCGGCTATTTTCTGTTGTTTCACCTTTATAGAAGTTTCTATAGTCTATATTTTTAAGTCCAGAAGGTCTTAGCTATCCAAAGTTTTTCAACAGCAAAAACATTTTTTTAAACGAATACAGCATAAAAAAATTTGATTATAGTTATATGATTGATTATTTTTGCTTATTGAATTTTCGGACCAGCGCTCTTTGTAAAAAGTCAGGGAGCACGAAAAATTTTTATACGCACATACAAATTGTATGGATAAACAACAATAACAACTTTTTAATTAAGCAATATAGCAAAAAAATTTAGTTTAACAGTGTAAATAACAGTATACAAATTGTATGGATAAGTGTTCATTTAAAGCCCCAACAGGCCATGGTAGAAACAAATGTTGAACGGAATTTATTTGGAGAATGGGTTAAGTATGGCCACAAATTTATATTCATTAAATTTGTGAATAAAATAAAGTGTGAAAAGTTTAGTTTGTTACAAACTGTCGCACGCTGTGACACCGCTCGGTTTTAGTATTCGGGGCTGTGTGGCGAAAGACTGTGTTTATAGCGCAGGGAACTGTTCACTTCACACAGCCAATTCCACCTTGACGAAATTTTTTTGATTTGTAAATAAAATTCCCACAGTTTTTATTTTACGAAGCTCTATTGCAAAATAGCACAGAGAATAGACTGTGTAAACAGATTTTAAAAAGTTAGAAAAATAAACAAACAATTAATTAAGGTATCAATTATTATCAATTAACGTATTTTTACAATATTATAGTTTAAATATTATTTCAGATTTTATGATTGTTTTGCAAAACAAGTTATATAAACCACATTTTTTTTAAAAATATAGTAAAAAATTGAAACTTTATTAAAAAATTTATAAATTTTTTTTTGGACAAATGCGTTTTTTTCCTAATTGTATTTATTCAAACCAGTGTTTTGATACATTTTGTTTTACTTCTGTGTTTTTGTATTTCGCCTTGCTATGTAGTCAGACAGTTTGCATTGTTCTTCACCCTTGCGATTTTGTTCTCTTTTTTGGTCTTATTTAACACAAGTCACCAATAAGATAAAAGAAAACACAATTTTTTCTTATCTATTTAATAGCGATGTAAAATATATGGATTGTCAGAAATTATTATAAGCAAAAGTACCAATAATTTTAAAAATTTATGCAAGTGAACTAAAAATAAAAGTAACTTATAATTTTTAATATTTAACTAAATTTAAAATAAAAGTAACGCTCAGAATTTTATTTGAATTAAAATAATTTTGAAATTTTAACGAAAAATTTTTTTTTAACTTACAGTAATATTTTTAGAATCGACCAAAGTTATGTAAGAAATAATTTGCATAAGCATGGTTGGCACGTAGCTGATTGGTCGTTTCGTATGTTTTTTTATAGTTCAATAATAGTACGTTCAGCAGTTTTTGCGCGGTTGTTCAACAATAAAATTAAGCTGCTTCGACAGTTGCAAATGCAATTTTCATCAAACCGTATGCCAATTATTTCCTACGTGACGTTGGCCGATTAGCTGCAGAGATGAAAAGTATAAATCAACTTTTCGTAGCTTTGGAGCTGAACACCGGTTGTCAGGGCTTCGGAGCTCCGCCATATTAGTTTGCTAATTCTCTCCATAAAAATTCAATATTATCAGTTTATTTTGTCTAAATAGATTATTTTTAGCGTATTACCCATCTTAGAAACTTTCGCTTTTCATTCATTACTCAAGTCCAGGGCACTCACTTACTCAAATTTATACTCGTTAAAATTCCTTGAACTTTACTTAAATTATTGTACGTAATTCATCGAGTAAAAATAAAACTATAAGTAAAAATAGTAAAAGTAACCAAAATCTGTTACTTTTATTAATTTAACCCGTTCCCGTAATTGACTTTTCCTGGGTTACAACCATGAAACCTTCGTACGACCTATGCCTTACCTCCGTCATACATAATTTTTTTGCGCAATTGGTGTCCAGAGTCAATTGGTGAGCAAATTGAAATGATTAAAGTTGTACGGTAGCATATGCAGTCTTTTCTCACGGATACAGTTTATTACGTAGGATATTTAAGGAAAACACTAAATTCCACCGACTCCGACTCCAGCTCCGCCTCAAATTTCTGAAAATTATATATTTGATGTGCAGATAAGACGGAATGAACAGAAAATCGAAAAAAATGAACGATTTAAATGCTTTTTTAATCAATTTAGCTCTTTCGACATGTAAATTTTTTAAAATTAAAAATTTTTAACTGCATTAGACTATAAAAACATTAAATTAGAAGGGTTAATTAATTTTAAAAACCATAAAATTAGTAAATTTAAAATGGAATATAATTAATTATTAATTAATCTCGTGAAACTGATAAATTTCCAATTATTATTATAGTGCAAGAACATGGTTTGAATACTTGTTTTGATTTGTTTGATTAAAAATTTTTCATCTGAATTTAAGGTTTGGCTAAGGGTTAACATTCACGGGTTTGGTTTTTAAATTAAAACATTTGTTATATAATAAATATTAAAAATGTTTTATTTTAGATAATTTTGCAGAAAAAAATTCAAGACACAGAAAACTCTATTTTTCGTAAGCCTAAGCGAAACCTAAAAATTAAGATAAAAGTCTAAAAAAACTTCAAAGCTATTGAAATGCAGAATAATTTACTACCTAAAGAAAAAAATATTTATTTTGGAACATATTATGCCAAAAATATTCTTTCCGGACACCAAAAGGTTTATAAAAATGTTCTTGGAAGGTATTAAAAACGTTTACAGCTCAAGATCTGACTAATTTTCATGATGTGTTGCAAGAAAATTGCCTAACTGAATCAGCAGTGACAAAATTTGCATAATGTTAAAAACTACGGTAAGTTACAGTAGATTTTGGACGGAGTAGGAGTCTGTGGAATTTAGTGTTTGCCATATCTTATGTTGCAAAAATTTGCATATTGCTATTGTACAGCTTTAACCATTTCAATTTGCTCGCTCACTTGGCACTATTCGTGCACAAAAAATTATGTATGACGGAAGTACGAGTTAGATCATGCGTAGAGTTTACCGCGGTAAGGTTTATGTACGACATTTATCATACGAAAATATCACCATCGTGAAAGGAAGGTTTCACCTTTGTCGTACGAAGGTTTTACGATTGAAACGGGGTAAAGGCCATTACGGGAATGGGTTAAGTTAATAAAAAATAGTTTTTTTAAAAACACTGCTAATTAAACATCAAATTGAAGCTAAAGCATGACAAAGTCAAAAATTACGGTGACAATGTGCATTGAAAAAAATTTATTCAATTACAAAACCTATATAAGTGAACTGTGTTAGTTTATTGAAATTATTCTGAGTTTATCTTGTTTTACTTCAGTAGCAGTACGCAAACCAGATATATCAATATTGATAGTGCCACAGAAACGTTTAAGAACGCAATATTAAAATAATACAGAGATCCATTGTTTTGTGACATAATAAAATGATTTTATCAGCATTTGATCGTGTATGTATGTAAAAAACGTCGTAAATTTGTTTAAAAAAGCTTATTATTGTAAAAGCAATGAGGCGGAAGGCATCCACTGGGCGCAGGAAAACGTGATACCTTAAAATCAGTCTCGCTTATTTTCAGGTCGGTCGACCGAGAGAGATGCGTGTATAATTGCGCTAATGCTAATGTATCGGTCGCTTGGGCCGGCGTGCCGTCCCCCAGCACTGATTCCATTTTGATAAAGACGGGTTTTTAGTGGTAATAACCGGCTCCCGGGTCTTTTATTATATTTGCTAACACTGGGAGCGCGTATACACACAGAGAGAGGCACGTAACGTCTGTATAAGTCCGCTTCTCTTGTCTTACTAATGTGCGCCGACCTACTGTATAAGCGGGGAGGAGAAAATGATGCCCACATATTTTATATTTGTCTTTTTCTTTATAACATAAGGATTATACGTTGTTTACACAAATATGCATTTGGCAGAAAAAACACCGAGTTTCAGCTCAGCCACTTGGAACTTCATTTTCGGTACATTAATTCGCTTTCCATGCAAAAGCGTGAGTTGTAGCTGGCTACCGAACCCGCTTTGCTCGGCCTTATTTTATCAGCTAACTATGCTTTAACATGCTGCTTGTACAGTCGGCAAAGAAAGGGGACATGGCTTTAAGTAGCGTTTTTTTAAATTACGTTATCTGTATCTCCCTTACGCGGCGGAGCGCGAAAGTAATGTTTGTCATTTTTTTATGTTATCAGTTACATTACAATGAATATATTATGGGTCGCAAGAAAAAAAATCTTGTTATAGAACATCGTTGGTGGTGCAGCACTTTGTAGAAAAAAAAACGTACGTAAATATAACTCCCACAGCAAAAATATGCAAGCGCAGTATATTTAATTTAGTTTATACCCTAAATAAATTCTACTAAACAAAAAGTTAGGGGTAATTTCGGGATAGTTCCTATCATGCGGAATTTTTTTGTGAAGGTATTCAAAGCAGTGAGAATATTTCATTTAAACCCGACAGCCTAACTTAAAGAAACTTGATATTAATTAACGTAAAAATATTTTTAATTTTTTAGTCTTTTTCAACTATTATATTTGTACCGAAAATATTGCTTAATGATTAAAAAGAGGGGAATATAGGTATTAACAATTAAAAATATACTTAATTACTTACAAAAATTACCAGGGCTGGAAATAAGATTTTATAATTTTTACTAACAGAAATTAGCAATACCAAAAGATTTTTTCGTTTTGAAATGTTTTAATAAAATAAATTTGAAAAAATTGTTTGCAAAAAATTTCTACACAAACATAAAAACAAAATAATTTACGAAACATATATAAAATTAATCCCAGCAAAAAACGATTACAAGCTTATAAATTCAGGTAGCTTAAACAGTTTTTTATACAACCCAGGCTATTATAGGCTAAATAAAACCTTGCTGACCTCTCTAATTTGCACTACTGATTCGGCTATTTACCAATAAAGCCATTTAAAATGTTCAGCAAAAACGGGTTTATTTTAAAGAGAAAATACAATAGCAATTATTTATCAAATTGTTTAATTTGAAGCAAAAATACAATTTTTCAAAAGGATAAAGTTAACTAATTTCTTTATGTTTTTTGAAAAGGTGAGAAATAAAAAAATAATGTGTTATTTTTTTAAAGGTTATAACCGCACAATTTTAATTGGTTCGCTCATGTCTTCTTTCTATACAAACTTAAGAGGTCAGCCAGATATAATTTAACCATAAAACCGCGTCAAGAATTTAAATTTTTACTACATGTCATAATAGCTGTGTGAACAAATAAAGATTTCTGTTGGGTGTGTATTTCGACCGGCGGCCGTGTTGTTGCATTAAAACCACACATTGGGTTGGGTTACTGTAGAAAAACATACTTATGTAAATATGTGCATGTCCAATATTAAGGTAGGAAATATCAGGATTGAATGTTTTTTGTGTCATAGTTTAATGGATTTACTTCGATTTATGGTGGTCACTATTATTGAATCTTAACAAAATTTATAAAAATTATGTTTTAGAAAATTACTTAAAATTATATCGTATTCCATTTTAAAGACATCGTATTTGTCACAGTACTGATATTTAAGTAAGTAAGTAATAGTTTATTGTAAAGGTACTGAATGCGTAGACATACATTGAATACTGATATACAATAAAAGAAATTTTAGAACATCAATATTTGTCAGTAAAAACATTTTAGAAGATAATAATAGTCTATTATTTATATAATAATACTAAAAGACTCACAAGTTAGTAAACTTTACAAAAACAAGAAAGATCAAAATTTGTTAGTTTTTTACAAAATATATTATATGTTTTAATAATACTAAAAGACTCACAAGTTAGTAAACTTTACAAAAACAAGAAAGATCAAAATTTGTTAGTTTTTTACAAAATATATTATATGTTTTGGAGGAAACAATATCATTACTTGGTGAATTCCAAATTTTACAAACGCGAAATCCAAAAAAATATTTTCCACAACCTATTCGAGGATTTTCTTTTGTGATAAGTTTGCGGTAATTTCCACGAGTAATGTTATTATTAGCTAAACGGAAAAAATCATTGTAGTTAGTGTCAGTTATATTGTTTAACAGTTTATAGCTAATTTTTACAACAAATATTAAACGACAATATTCCAGACTTTGCATATTAAGATAATTTATTCTATCCAAATAACAAACCATTGGACGGTTAAACCTTTTATAAAGTTTCCGTGTAAACAGTTTTTGAACTTTTTCAATACATTTTATGTCTTTAAACAGAAAAAGAAACCAAACAGTAGTTTCATATTCAATAAGGGGTTTTACAAACACTGTGTAAGCCTTGCAGAGAGTGGTTAAATTTTTGGTTCGAAATGCGCGAAAAATAAGACTGACAGGTGAAAGAACTTTTTTGCTAATATTTAGACAGTGACTTGAGCATTTAAGATCGTTTGATAAAAGGATTCCTAAGGCTTTCACATCAGTAGTTTTATTTTAGTCATTTTTATTAAGCGTATAATTATTATATCCTAAATGTAACACAAAACATTTCTTAGAAGCTAATTCTAACTGCCATTTACAACATTTTGCTG
>JASAMX010001264.1:0-26172 GCA_030248175.1 Microlaimidae sp. YZB2_3 | reverse complement strand
CGCATAACTAAAAAGGATGCTGCTAAGACCGTTCCCGGGAATTCCGGCCAAAACCCTTCAAATTCTCTGCACCTGTACTCCGATAAGATGTCTTCGCCAACTTACCCTATGCTTTTCCATGTCGCTACTGTAGCTTTCGAGCGTCATCTGCCCCATTGTCCAAGAGGGTGCAAACCGGGAAAAACTAACACTGATTTTTGTAATGTGTTCTTGAGGCCCACTTTCACTTTTAATGAGAGAGAAAGGATCAAAGAGTTGTACATAGAGCGCGATGCTCTCACAAAAAGGAAAGGCTTTTCCCATTTTGTGAAGCATCAGGGTACCTCCCCTGATTTTTGGGAGGTACTTCCTTCCCAGAATTCAGCACAGTCGCACTCTCTGGATAGTGTTAGAGTCAATCGTAAAACTAACAACCCTGCATAGG
This sequence comes from Microlaimidae sp. YZB2_3, assembly GCA_030248175.1. Classification (NCBI taxonomy): domain Eukaryota; kingdom Metazoa; phylum Nematoda; class Chromadorea; order Desmodorida; family Microlaimidae; species Microlaimidae sp. YZB2_3. The sequence continues at coordinate 25,748 of JASAMX010001264.1, read as the reverse complement.
ACAGTTGCAAAGGTTTAAATTGCAAATATTTTAATGCCCGGAGTTTAAAAAATAAAATAGACTCATTATTAGTATTGCTTTTGGATGAAAAATATGATATTGTCTGTGTGTCTGAAACGTGGCTTGACTCTAGCGTTCCCGACGCTCTACTTTCTAGTAATGGTATTTACAGTGTGTTTAGAAAAGACAGGGTTGATAAAATTGGTGGCGGCATTTTAATTTTAGTAAAAAACAAATTTAAAACAGCAATCGTGTCTGTTAACGAGAAATTTTGCAATGTAGAAAGTCTTGCAGTCGATATTATGGGTTCTGATAAAAGCAAAGTCAGAATTGCTTGCCAATATCGCCCACCAAATTATGAAAACCGAGAATCTGAAAAAAATTATTCCAAATTACTTTCTGACTTAAATTCTGAATTGTGCGATGGTGTGTTTCCCTGCGTAATCGCAGGGGACTACAATTTACCGCAGATAGATTGGAATATTCCAAAAGTTTTAAATTCTGACAATGTTTATGATGTACTTTTTGATTCTTTTGTCGAAAATGGCTTTGAACAATTTGTAAACTTTAGCACCCATGATAGCGGTAACATGCTTGACTTACTCTTTTCAAACGACAAAAATTTGATTGGCGAAACTAAATCCTGCGAACCTCTGTCTTCTTCTTGTGATCATGTTTCTATAGATTACACAGTTAAGTTTTCTGTATTGTGTAGGAAAAACAATGGGGCTATGTATCGAGATTTTAAGTCAGCTGATTATTCAGCCATACGTAACCAGTTAAACCGCATAAATTGGTGCAAGGTAATATGCGAATCAATAGATATTGATGATTTATATAACAAGTTTGCAGCCATTAACAAACAACTAATTGAAGATTTTGTACCTCTAAAACGTAAAAAAGCTAAACGATTTTCATATCCTGCGCATATTATTGCCTTAAAAAAACGTAAACAAGTTTTGTATAGAAAGCGCAAGCAAAATCCAAGAAAATTGCGCGAATGGAAAAACTGTGACAAAGAATATAAAGCTGCGCTCAGAAATTTTTATGATAATTTAGAGGATAATACCATTCGCAGCGGTGATACCAAAAAGTTTTATATGTATGCAAACAAAAAATTAAACTGCAACAAATTTGATATAGGCGGAATCAAACGTGATGATGAATCCATTGCTATTGACGATTTAGAAAAGTGTAATATGTTCAATGAATATTTTGCTAGCGTATTTACTGTAGATAATGATATTCTTCCAGAGTTTGCAGATCGAGTACCTCCCAATACGGGCTTGTTTTCTGTTCAGTTTCCTATTCAATTGGTTGAGAAAAAATTGAAAAAATTGCCCAATAAGCTCTCGCAAACTCCGGATGGGATACCATCCTATTACTACAAACAAGTTGCGAGTGAGATCGCCGGTCCACTTGCAAGAATCTTTGAGCTATCGTTAGAAACCGGTACCATACCTTCTTTCTGGAAAGAAGCATTGGTTGTACCGATTTTTAAAAAAGGGGCTCATTGCTTGCGGCAAAACTATAGGCCCATATCTCTTACATGTATTTCTTGTAAATTAATGGAAAGTATTATAGTTGACGCTGTCATTGATTATTTATATGCTAAAAAACTAATTAGCCCAGAGCAATTTGGATTTCTAAAACGAAAATCGGTTGGGTTACAATTGTTGTCAACACTTTCAGACTGGGTTGAAGCCCTTGAAAACAAAAAAATGGATCGACGCTATGTACATTGACTTTTCAAAAGCCTTCGATTCGGTTAGTCATCCAAAACTGCTCAAAAAACTTTGTGCTTATGGGATTAAATATGAACTTTTTAGTTGGATCTCAAGTTTTTTAACTGATCGTAAACAACGTGTTATTTTAAGAAATACTTCCCCTGAAGATACTGAATCTAATTATGTATTTTCCGACTATGTTCATGTGTCCAGCGGAGTACCGCAAGGGAGCGTACTAGGCCCGTTATTGTTTCTCTTATTCATTAATGATATGCCTGACTGTCTTGGAGGTAACACACTTGTTAAACTTTTCGCGGATGATGCAAAGTTGTACAGAAGTTTCGATAAAAACAGTAATCAAAACCCTTTTCAGAACAGCCTAAACAATTTTTGCATCTGGGCGAAAGATTGGCAATTGTCTATAGCTCACAGTAAATGCAATGTGCTTCACCTAGGTCATAATAATCCTAAACATAGTTATTATCTTGATGGCAAGGCAGTAGAATCTAAAAATAATGTTTGTGATTTAGGTGTAGTAATGTCTGCAAATCTCAAGTTTTCGGATCATTGCTCTTCCATAGCTAAGAAAGCTCACAATCGTGTGTCAACACTGTTTAGAGCGTTTCGTACGAGAGATATGAATACACTATTGTGTGCTTACAAAACATATGTACGCCCACTTTTGGAGTTCGAAACCTATGTGTGGAATCCTTATCTTCAAAAGGACATCATTACTATTGAAAAGGTCCAGCGTACATTTACTAGACGCTTGTACAAAAGATGTTCATTTCCACATATAGATTACGAAACAAGGTTAGCTGAATTAAATCTAGTAAAACTTGAGAAAAGACGTAAACATAATGATTTAATACTAACCTATAAAATGATAAACAAAATGATTGATGTAAAAGTTGATGATTTTGTAAAATGTGACACTTTTACTAGGACACGTGGAAACAGGCTAAAGCTTAAAGGGCATCGCACCCGTCTAGACATTGCTAAACACTTTTTTAGCAACCGAATAGTAAATTCATGGAACAACCTACCTAACAATGTCGTTCAAGCGAATTCTCTTGGTAGCTTTCGTCAAAAACTACTCAAAACTATGCCATAAACATTGCAAATCGTTAAATCACGATATACGTAATTAATATGTGTGTAATAATTATACTATAATTTATTATGACTAACAATGTTGTACATAAGTTTGTTATTTATCATAACCTTTGCAACAATAAACTTTACTTACTTACTTACTAATCTACTACATTATTTTAAATACTTTGAATTTAACATCACCAATTATTATTTATATCAATATGAGTAACATCATTGGAAACCATACAGTCCGTTTAAGTTAGGTCACATACAACATTTTGCTAACACACCCGACGTCACACAGGTCTCACTAAGAAAAAAAATATTACGCTAAAAATTCATTTGCAACGGTTAATGAGTTATAGACCAGAATACCCCTAGGTTGTTTTCAATGTTGTTTTACAGTATTTTTCAAAAGAAAACATTTCAACAGCACGGATATTAACAAAACTTAATAAAACACATTCTAGAGTACCAAAAAGCTTAAATTTTTTAAATCAGTTCAATTCTGAAAAGTATTAGATGAATAATGTCATTTTAAAAACAATATTCCAAAAATTATGTTTGGTGTTTTGTGTATGGTATGTTTAAAAATTAATTTGTTTTAACATTACAAAGTGTAAAATTAAAAAAGTAAACTTTTTTTAAAAGTAAAACCTTAATATAGCTAACTGACAATACCAGAATAACAGCAAGCAAAAAAACACACATTTAAAACTCAAGCTTTTTGGTATTCACTCTAGCATGATTTTTTATGTTTTTTATTATAAAATCAGTAAAAATATTTTCTTTTGAAAAACAGTGTGTAAAAAACACATAGGAACTAACAAAGCAGTATTTTTAATAATAACTTTTTAACCGTTGGGAATTAATTTTAGGAGTAATACAATTTGTTTCGATGTGATCTGATACATTGATTATTTTTAATTAAAAAGCAAAATTAAAAAAAACATAACTATAGGGAAAATACTCGTGGCTGAGAACGTAGGCGTGGTTTAGTTTTCGCCTGTTTTAATAAAAAAAGCATTATTTTACCTGTTTTTAATAAAAACTTACAAAATTCATTGCTAATATAAAATTGGTTTTAGTGTACAGAAGTCTATTGTATATGTATGCATTTTGCAATCAACGCTTGTATTTTTGTTTAAATTTTGTTACCTTATACGTTTAAAACCGATTTTGGTTAAGATTATTTAGTGGCAAGTTTACCGTCAACATTGCCGTAGAATACTGGCTGCCGTTTATTTTAATGGTGCAGCGTAAAATGAATCATTTCAATTTGTTTCCGGCCAGTGGTCCCCACGCGCAAAAGAGAGCATGCGTACTGTAAAATTGCATATGTGCTCGAGAAATTGCGAACTCATTTCGGATTTTACAACATGAAGTAAAGTTGGGAGCGTTACCCATACATGCTTTTCTGCTACCATGACGCTGATTAGTCGATTTAGAAGACGAAAAATAATTTTGAGCCATTATTAGAGTACACAAAAAACGAGATTCGCAGCTACAAGGATTTTACTTAAAAGTAGTAAACTGCACACTTAAATTTCTAAACAATCGATATTCTTTGAATTTAATTCGAATACCACTTACAACTTTGAAACGAGAATAATTTTATCAAAATACCCGTACTATAACCTTTATAAAACGAAAATTAACTGGTTAATTTAAAAAAAAAACAAAATGACCAAATAATTTCGATATTAAGACAAGGTTATTGAGGTTACAAATTAAATATGCATGACAATAAATTTGCCTAGTAAATTATGTATTATGTGGCATATTCTTTGCGTATCACAGCGCAAACTGGCCATAATTAAATCTAAGTATTTTTTTAATCAACTATATAAACTAGAAAAACATACTTTAAAGAAACAGGAAAAAATGAATATAAATCTTTAAGAAATAAACACAATCTTACCTGGATTCGTAAGATTTAATTTAAGATATTCAGAACTTTGATGTCCTTGTCCAAGAACTGGCATTTTTTCCATTAAGCTTGACTGAAACGGTTCTCTTTTACAAATCATAATATTTGGCATGATTATAGTTTTTTCATAATCTTTTATTACATCTATTTGCAGCTGATTGTCTATTAAAAATTTTATTCGGTCATACAGCGTTGCAACCATAGCAATAATTAGTCCCATAAACGTTGCAGGTAAAATGTCAGTAAAAAAGTTTCTTTATTATGTTGTCAAGTTGGACAACTAAAACAGTAATTATATTTAAAACTAAAAATATATTGTTGTACAGGCACACTGAAATTTTTAAACTAACTACTAAAGGTATAAGAAACAATAGTAAAACTTGTTTGCATTTGTTATTGATGCATTTTATAAAACGGGATTTTATTTTAATTTTAATTTTATTTAATTTTTTTTTTAGTGAAAATAGTTTTTTTGGGAAAAACACATAATTTTGTTATTTAGGTACTGTTTTTTTAAAAATAAAACAAAACACATTTTTCTAAATATCAATAAAATTCAGACAAAAGTTATCACAGCAAAAACTTAATAAAAAGTAGTGAGTTTATATTTTAAGTAAGAAAAAGCAGTACCTAAAATATTAAAAAAAAAACTTTTAAAATTATTTTTTTGAAAAAAAAAAGATTATGGTTGAATTATATCTGGCTGAAGCTGAAAATTAGAATGCAGACATGAAGGGACCAATTAAAATTGTGCGGTAATCACGTGTAAAAAAACAAACAAGAACGCAGAATTTTTTTTAATTCCACCTTTTCACAAAATATACATAAATTAACCAACTTTAACCCTTAAAAAGTTGGCATTTAGGTTCAAAATTAAGTAATTTGATAAATAATTGTTAAAATACAGTTTTTAATCTTTGTTATTAACCAGGTTTAGTAAAAAATTTTGAATGTTTTTGTTATTAAATAGTCGATTCAATACTGCGAATATCGCGGTCAGCTAGATTTTATTTGCCTGTAGAAAAAATCTTATGTCTGACTTATAACTTGCTGACCTCGTGAATTAGTATGTGGACATGAGCATACCAATTAGATTTGTGCGGTTATGGCGTGTTTTTTTTAAACGCAATTCTTTTAATTTCACCTTTTCACAAAATAAACAAAATTTATTAATTAAAGCCCTTAATATTTGATTTGGGTACCAAATTAAGTTATTTGATAAATAATTATTAAAATAATTGTTTTAATTTCTGTTATTAAACCGCTTTTTTTTAAATTTTAAATCGTTTTGTTTTTAAACAAATCGATTCAATACTGCAATTATCGAGGTTAGTTAGACTTTATTTTCCTATTAATAAAATTGAAATAATTTGAATAAAAAAATTATATGTTAAAAGAACTATTAAAAATTTTAAAAATAAATTCAAGCAGGGTGAAATTAGCCAGGTGTTAAAGTGAACTCTTCTTTTTAAAGAAAGTGTGCAAAATATATTGTGACGCAACTAAGTTACAATTGGTTACCTAACCACTGGTATTCTTTTTTTATTTTTTTTTGGCTCGCGGGTTTATTCTTTATACGTTTTTGATGGAGAGCAGTTACACATTAATTTCAGCCTAGAAAACTTAGCTTTAGTCGTAAAATGTTCCATAAAGTAAACCATATAAAGTAACAAAATGCAAAAAAAATTATAGAAAAAAATAATTTTTGTACCCTAAATCATGAAACTTTGCACAATAGTTTAACTGCCTGTTTTATTATGTAACATGAAAAGACCAACGAGATGGGCTCCAAGGATACTTACAAGTAAGAGGCATACAAAAAATAAAAGTAACAACGCAAATAGTGGAAAACGTACAGGCAGATTAGAATCAAACAATAAAACCTGGGACAGAAAACTAAGTAAAAACAAATTAACAAAAAAACTTTAAAAAAAAAACAACCGAAACAAATTTTGTTAGAAAAACCTAAAAAAACTTTTCAACAAACTAAAATTTCTTAAATAAACAAATGAAAAAGAATTATGAATTTTGTTAAATGTTTGTACAGCTTAAATTTTAAACAGGCTATCCTTCCTTGATATGCGAATGAACTTCATTTTTAGCTAAAAATAGAAAAGCACAAAATAAAAAAAACACCTATATTAGCACCATAGCAACAACTAAATAATGGTCCTGAATTACTGATTTTTGTGTTCTGTCTTTCTTCCGGTTGAAGAAAAGTGTTTAAAGTTTCCAAGGTGTTAGATTTTTGTTTGACATATAAAAACGTAAACCATACTACAACCAAAGTACCAAACCCTTTGGAATATCTTCAAACAGAACGACAGTTCAACACGCTTAAAATAGGTAATATTTCTACAGTTAATTTGAAAAAATCATTTAAACAGATCTTTAGTTTTTTTTAAAACTAAGGATTGCTTATTTAATTAATTTTTTACTTTTACTTTTTTTGTCTTTCATTTGTAATTATCGTTTAATCCCATACTCATTCAAATATTTTATGTTGTCTTTTGATGTTAAAATATTGTGCAAAGTTAGTGTGTTTTCGTGTTTACAATTTAAAGGTAAACCCAACGTGACTGCAACAGTTGTTTGTTGGATTAAAAAATGCTCCATTAAGTAACCACTCAAATCACGAGAATCTGACGCCACTTTATCAAATAAATAGTCGGTATTAAATCGAATCTAATTGCCACGCTGCGGTTTATCTTTAGTTTTTTTCTATCTATATATATTTGTGGTTTTTTAACTTTACGCGGTATTCATTGCTGTAGCTGAAATTTCCGAACATTATACTGAAAATTTTAACTTGTCAGAAATTGTAATTCCTAAATCCCTAACATTACACACTGGCTCAATATTTTTGTTGTTTAAACTATAAATATGATTGGAATCATTGGCACCAATGGAAAGTACATTGCATTTTTTTATAGAATTTAAGTTTTATTTAGAGCTTTTAATTCTTGAGATATGGCATTGTTGTTGCCCGCTTCTCGAATTTGAACCATATGTTTGGTGACCGTACCTTAAAAAAGATATATTAACTACAGAAAATGTCAAAAAAACATTTACAAAACGATTGTATTTAGCACTGTTCTTTTCCAAAAGTAGAATAGGAGGCATTCTTCAAGAATAACCCATTCAAATGGTCACCGGAAAGAAAATACAACATGGACTACTTTAAACATGGACGAACTACTTGTTTAAAACCATTATTTTTCAAAAACAACCCATTAACTTAAAATTTTTTTTTTAATAAATCCTAGACAAAATGATAAGTTTTAACAAAAATATCATGATAAAACTTATAAATAACCTGAATCCTGGACTATAGACCTTAGTTTTCCTAAGCAATCTAAGCAAAACTTGAAAATCAAACAAAACATTAAATTTAGCTTGATTTTAAGGTTTTTCTTAGGTTGCTTAGGAAAATTAATGTCTTAAGTCCACGATAAATGTTATTTGTGAGTTTATCACGATAATTTACTTGAGAAATAGCAGTTTTAAACAATCCATCTTTTTAGTGATCACTTGAATGGGTTATTCTTGAAGAATGCCGAAGACGAAACTCAACTAAAAGAATTAGGTGTTGATAAGCTTGAAACACGGCGCTTGAAAACTGATCTTATTATGTGTTTTAAAATCATTAATGGGTTAGTCAATGTAAAAACAACAGATTTTTTTGAAGTGTGTAATGATGCAAAAAATAAAGGAAACGGGTTAAAACTTATTGGTAAAAGATGTAGATTAGAAATAATTAAAAATTTCTTTTGTCATCGTGTGATAAATATCTGTTATTCTTTACCTAGAGACGTAGTCTTATTCAACTCACTCGCAATTTTTATCAAAAAACTTAATAAAATGAATTTACAAATTAAAATTTTCTGTAATAATTTTTCATAATAAATGTGCAGTTTTTGTTTTTAAATCTGTTGTTTATATATATATTTTTTTCATACAATCAAAATATTATTTTGTGCTAAAAAACATTAAAAAAACTTTTACCTTTAGTAATTGTATATATCATTAATTGTTAACCGTTGCTTTCTTATGATCCATTATATTGTGGCCTCTATTAAGCAATTTTTGCAACAAAATATAGGTAAATAAAATTTTCATATCCTTACTAATATTCTTTTTTTCTGTGTTCTCTTGATATTTTTTTGCAGGTGTAGTGATAACCTTTGGTTTTTTTTTAATATTGTACAAAATTTGTTGCTGATGTAGTAACGTATAAAATAAACTTATGCTATTATATTATTACCGATCTTATTAGAACGAATGCCTTTTTATTAGAACGAATGCCGCTTTTATTAGAATGAATAAAACACTTTTATGGTTTATGGTTAAAGATTAAATGCACTATCTTGTATGTTTGTTTTTTTAATTTTTCTGCAGTGTTATTGTAGTATTTTCCATTGTGTAACTTTATGTTAATTGATTTGTACATCTATAATTTGATTACTGTTTTAGTTGACCGACTTGATCTGGGCTGAGTTGCACAAAAAGATCTTAAACTACCCCCAAAACTAAGGGGTAGATGGACTATGAAAAGAACAAGACATAGTTCAAGCACGTGCTTGAACTTACGGTAGTCGCAAGTTGTTGCATCAAAAAAACTCGAGCTTGTTCTTAAGTTAGATCAATCTTTTCAACCATAAATTATTTTTTTTCAAAAACCTTTTTTTTTGAAAAAATAATTTTATTTATTATAAGTAATTATAAATCTATAAATACTGGTATTTAAAACAAAAAAAAAATTTAGAAAGGTTTGTTTTTATTTATTGTTTAGTTTGAATTGAAAGTGTGTTCATAATTTGCGCGAATTTATAATAAAAATGTTTAGGCATATTTTTTAATGTTGAATACCTTTCTCAAAATTCAGATTAAGTAAATTCCAAGGCATATACATTCATTAAACATTGTCAATTTGAATGTTTTTTTTTGTTGGTTGTTTTTAGTTTAGGCTTTCTGTGGAAGTTTTTAAAACCCATTTGTTTCATGTACCTAAAATTTACAACTGCTGACATATGAAACAAATGAAAAAGAATTTTCAAAAAAGTAAATTAACAAAAAAATTAGATTGAAAATTATTTAATAGCATTCAAACTTTCCTAAATTCTGAAAACTAAAAATTTTTAATAAAGCATGGAAATCTATGGAATTAACGTTGTGGCTTCAGCCCACTCAGTCCAAAAATTCCATCGATAAATTTGTACAAAAATGCTTTTTTGCAGAAATTTAATTCACACTTAACGCACTAAATTATATTATTATGAAAAACACACAGAAATTAAAAAAGGTGTTTTACTAAAATAGCGCTTAATTCTTATGCTTGCCAGACTAAAAGGTTTGTTTGTTCTCCACATTTCTAGTTGTTTATGGTAAACTAAATTGTACCAATTTTAAAACTGTTTTTAACGTGGAAAGCAATATAACTTATCGTTTTTTTAAAAGTTTAAAAGTATTCGTCAAAAAAATATTGAATTCAAATTTTAAAAAATCTACATTTATCTAAAATAAAATGGCATTTTGTTCTATAATTGAGTTCTTAAACTTTTTTGAAATCATATTTTAAAACACAATATTAAATATCAAATTGTATGTGTTTAAATTATAGTATAACAATGTTTTTAATGTGTTTATGTAAGTGAAATTTCACTTAATCTGAATTTTGGTGTGTATAATCAGACCTGTGGACCGTCTGGAAATGCCCCCCCTTTATTTGAGGATTTTCCCCCCGTTTTATTGCCCCCCCACTATAAAATTAAAAAGGACTCTAAAATTATGACGCCATTTTCGACCTATGATGACGCCATCATCGCAAATTTTTTGCAGTTTTTAGCCTATTAATGTATTTTAAGCCATTTTAGACCTATTTTTGCTTTTTTTTTGTCCCTTTTTTCCCTTTTCTCTTCTTTTTTTTTCTTTTTTTCTTCTTTTTTTTCTATTTTTTTTCTTTCCTCCCTGCTTGCTTCCCCCCCAGTTTCAAAAAATTTGCCCCTCCCCGTTTTGGAATTCCCCCTCTCCCAAATAAAACTCTGGGGGGGGGGAGGGCAGTGCACAGGTCTGCAGTGCTGTCATAAGTAGAGCTATAATTGATTTATGTCAAATTTTACATTGAGAAACCATTTTTTAACAAAACTATAATTAAATTAGAATTCTTTCAACTGAAGTACTAAAAAAAGTTTGAGCGCTGCAAGAATAATTTTTTTCCTTTAACACCCAAAAATATTTCATAAAATTTAAGCTGAACAGAAAGGATTTTTTTAAATTTGATTTAGGAAATTTTATTTTCTGAAAGCATGAGCATGATTGTACTTTGTCAAAAAATACCTATTCTCAGTATTCAAAATAGCCGTCCAGATTAAATAAAGGAAAGTATTAGTTTAGTGTTTTTTATTACTAACGATCATAGAGGGCTGGGGAATCAGGGGGGTGTTTTCACCCCCCAAATAATCTCGAAATTGCTGAGACAGCTGACCTTCCTAAAATTTTGAGGTCCTCAGAAATGCTAAATATAGGGTATTTTTAGAGTATAAGGTACCCCATAAAAATTTTAGGATTTAAAAATAAGGGATACTGAGTAAAACCCCCCTCCCAAGAAAATCTAAGGCTTCCCATCTGTGCTAACGACCCCAAAATTTTTAAAAATAAGGGTATCCAGGGTATCCCCAAACTTTAGAAGGAGAGGTCGATAATTTCAAGATTTTTAGAGAGTATAATTTTATAATGCACCTATTCTCTGTTCACTTATCATTTACAGTATCTAAGATTTGAAAACTTTGGTTTCATATAATTTTAAAAAAGTTTTTTTCTGTTATGTCCAGACCTGTGCGAGATCTGGAAATGCCCCCTCTCTCCAATATTAGTGGCTGTGCGTGTGCCCAAAAATGCCTAATATGTAAAAGTACCCAAAAAATTAGGCGCCCTTATGAAGCGATCATCGCAAATTTTTTTGCAGTTGTTAGCTTAGTTTAATGCGTTTCAAGCAATTTTAAACTTATTTTTACTTAAATTTCGCTTTTTTGTCCTTTTTTTTCTTCTTTTTTCTCCTTTTTTCTCTTTCTCCCCTGCTTGCTCCAACCCAATTTAATGGCTGGCACCTAGCTTAAAAAAAATTGCCCCCGTGCCCCCCATTTTGGAATTGCCTCCCCCAATAAAACCCGGGGGCAGTGCACAGGTCTGTGCTGTGTGTCAAATTATCTTTAATTAAAAAATTTTGAGGATAATTTGCTTTCTGAAATTTTTAATAATTATGAAGTTTTTGAGCATTAAAGAGGCTTACCCTTAAGCTTAACCAGGATTTACGGTTTTAGCAAGCAAATTATCTAATTAAATAAGCAAATTAAATTATTTTGGTGTTAACAATTTGCCAATTGTATTTTAAGTTGAAATATTTCAATTTTTAATATTAAAGCTATTTTTACGAAGAAAAAAATCTGTTTAAAAAATGATTTTTGGTTATACTTTATAGGTGTAGCTTTTTAAGAAAAATTAATTACCGCGCATTTGTTTGTAACATTTGATTGCCTTGCATTTAAGCTTTGGGATTTTAATTTGAACCTATTTTGATTGCCGATATGGTAGTAAAACGTTTGCAGAATAAAACTTATAACACTGTTATAAGTTTTATTCTGCAAAGTTTTATAGTACACTGGACACCCCCCCCCTAAAATTTGGGGTGTCCCAGTCATAAGTGGCCAGCCTCCCGGATTTTGGGAGAGGGTATACCCGACCCCCAAAATTTGGGGGGGGGGTGTTAAAAATTTTTTTGGGGTATACCTCAAATACCCCATTTTTAGGGTTTTTAGTACTGGGACCCCCCAAATTTCAAAGGGATGTCCGGGGTACTCCCAAATTTTAGGGGGGTGTCGGCTATAATTGGGATTTTTTTGGGTTATAACCCCTCCCACACCCTGCCCACCTATGGTCCCAGTACTAAAAACGCTAAACATAAGGTATTTGGGGTATACTCTAAAAAAAATTTGGGACACGCCCCCCATCCAAGTTTGGGGTCAGGTATACCTCCCCGAAAAAAATCCAGGAAGCTGCCCACCTATGTACCTACCCCTCAAAGCCTCTGTATTAAATTTTGTCAAAAAGTTTTGATAGGCACAAGTACAACAACAATCGGCATTATTTTGCGTTATAATCATATACTCTTGTTATATCATTTATAAATCACTGTTGCAATTTTTAGTTATTTTAATGTAAAAACCGCCGTTAAAAAATTTTCGATGAACGAATTGCTGCCCTCCTCATTCAACTTCAATTTTTTTCAACTGCAATATTTTGAACATGGAATATTTCTTATAAAGCCAACTACTGCAGATAAAATCCACTTCCTTTCCGCAGCGTTGTGGTCCGCTTGCCCCCTCAAGCTACAGTAGCTTCCTGAATTGAAGCAACCCAAACGGACCTCTTAAGGGCCACTAATTTCAAGAATTCTTGTTTGTAATATAATAATAAATAAATATTGTATTATTTGATTAAATAAAACTATTGTGTCTGTTTGCTGGTTTTTTTTGTGTTTAATTTAACTATTGAAAACGCGTTTTTAAAGCATTAAAAAGTTTGAGTTTTTTTGTGGGAGTTTTAAGCAGGCTAAACATTATATTTTTACAAAACGGGGCAAAAACACTGAGCGAAATTCTCTCATGGAACCCAAACAATTTGGAAAATAAAAGGAAATGACAAGTTGAAAGATCTGTGTTTTTTTACTGTTTACTGAACGTTTCATTATTTTTTTATCAACTTCAGCTGACAATTCACAAAAACCTGAGAATAATTTGCTTCTTCCCTTCGATAGCTGCTCTTCTGTCTGGGTAGGTTGAAGATTTAAAAAAATTTGTGCAAGTGCGATGTATATTCCCAAACCTTAGAGGGCAAAAGGGGACGATTGGGGAAATTATGACCTTGTTTCTTTTTTATGTTTTAAACTTGGTGTGGTCCACCCTTTTCACCAAGTGATGCTAATTCACTTACTTTTCTCAAATCTATTATTTTTATTTAGAATAACCCCGTCATATATGAGATTTTAAGATTAAGATTAGATTCAAGTTTTGTCATCAGTCCACGAGTCCACGTCATTTTTTATACAGACTGTAAAACATTTTTTTAGATAATAAACTAAAAAATTTTCCCATCCAAAAAGTTTATACTAGGTCTTTATATTTGTTAAAACAAATACAGAGTAAAATTCCTGATTTATGCATCACATATCTTGAAGGTAAACTTTGGTTTTTGTACAAATTATAGTTTAGGAATTGTTTGATTTATTAATGATAAAATTTTAAAGCATTTGAATTTTTATTATTACACCCTATATATTTTTCAAACTTTACAGTTTTCAATTGTCAGAAAGTGATTTTTAGGATATTCTATATTATAATTGAAAAATTTTATCTGCAGCGGTTGCGGGAAGACCGCCCAATCCTTTGATCCATACATGGAAATGTTGGTCAGGAGTGGGGGCGTTAAACCCCAAATTAAAATCTGAGAAACGCAAAATACCCATATCGTTTTTTTTCTGGAGTGCTTTTTACCTATATCGTTTTTCAATTTTGTAGAAAAAATAGGTAAAAAACGCTAAATTTAGGTCAAAAAGCCCTTTTTATTGCAATTAGGAGCTTTTTATTGCTTAAAACATTCATTTTGACCTCAAAATTTAAGTTTGGAGGCAGTTACAAGTCATTTTTAAAAGACATTTTTTCTTCATTTTTCCAAAATTGGAGGGTTAACCTTTTCTTCCCCTCTACTTCTGAGTGGGAAGGGGGTTAAACACGCCTTCTCAGAATTTGGGGGGAAGGTTTAACCCTTCCAACCCCCCCCCCCCCCATGCCCATGTATGCTTTGATCCACGCTTTCCCTAGGACAGCATTACATATTCCATAAAACGTTTTGTTAACAAAACACAAAGTTAGTGATAATTAACTTATTTGCTCCCTTTCCAGGGACGTAACCAGAAAAGGGAGCAGGGAGGATCCGCCCCCCTACGAGGAGAAATAAGGATAGTGGGTGGATCCCCTGAAATAGTCACCAGATGGTAAAATTTGGTCATTTTCAAAGGCTAAAAATTCAAATTTTTTTTAACCCGTTAAATATACTACTAAAGTTTATAATAATAAATTTTAGCTTGATTTAAAGACTTCGCTTACGCTTAAACAATTAAGACATTTTTTTCGTGTATGGTTGTTTGGGGGGGAAGGTCAAAAACATTGGTTGGGGGGGAGGGAGGCTTGACCAAGGATTTGGGGGAGAGGGACGAAAATGGGTCTTGGGGGAGGGGTAAGCACCCCCCAGGGATCTTGGGAAAGAGAGAAGGCGATACAGTACCCTTTGGTGATCTATGGTCGTCCATAGGTGTTAAATGATCCTAATTAGGGTAGGACCATACAAGGTCCATTATATTATACGTCATGAATTTTATAAACGCTTGTAAATTTAAAAACAAAATATATTAGTTAAAGAATAAACAAACACGTCTTAGTTTTATTATAGTTTATTAACACAAATCAAGATCGATTTTTTTTATTAAAATTCACAACGCAATATTTAGCCCCCCCCTAATAGGGACGTAATCAGAAGGGGCAGCCACCCCCTGGAAATGGTTGGACGGAGGAAAAAATAAGGATAACGGGTGGGCGGGGGGTGGCGGCCGCCCTCCTCCTGCCAAAAAAATGGTTGCCAGATGGGTAAATTTTAACGTTTTCAGAGGCTAAAAATGCAAAAAATTTTTGCGCCTCTCTCATTCCTCAGTGCAAACTATAAAATAGTTTCAGTACCAAAATTGACTCCAAAAATGTACTACACGGTAACTAAAGAAAACAATTTGGCTAATGTTGGATTTTGGTTCCCACTTTTCCCCCCTTAAAATTTCCAGCCGCTTATAGCAATGGCCTTAGGAATTTTTGTATCTGCTGTGCTTTGATTTACAGCATGGGTATAGCCAGGGGGTCTGAAAAGTCTTTCAGTCCCCTTTTTGTGAATGTTTTTTTCAAGCTCTGCCAATGTCTGCTAATGTCATTGTTAACTAAAAACATGTTTTCATTGCTAAAAACATAAGATAATACATTATTAGGCCAAAAACAGTGTATTTTTCCGCTTGATTAACGTTTATCCTTGCTTTTTCATAATTTTTGGGAGGGGAGGGGAAGTGTGGGCCAGAGCCCACCTCCACTCCCCGAAATTTTTTCGGTACTGAAAACCACATCCTCTTGGTAAGTCCCTGCCCCCTTCGCCTAAATGTTTAGCACCTGTAGCGGCGGCGTCTGTAATTTTTTTTATCATATAGGTATACCCTTTTTAAGTTTTTACTTCAAAAACGTTGGATAAACCATTATTATGCCAAAAACAGTGTATTATACAGCTTTATTTACGTTTATCTTGCTTTTTTAATCTTTAAAATTTGGGGGGGCACTTTATTTACATTTATTTTTTTTAACGTTTAAAAGCGCCACCTTTGAAAATTTTTTTTTTTTGGGGGGGGGGGACCCCAAATTTTTTAATACTGCAATACGCCTCCCCCGTCATCAAAAATGAAACTCTCGGTACAATCCTGGCTACTGCGGATTATAAACAGTTATTTTGAGCCAAATCTGACAAAAATGATAAAAAGGACACTAGAAAATTGTAAAATTTGAAATTTTTAACCCCACCGACTCGAAATAAAGTGGCTGAAATTTGGTTCACACTTTTTTGGTGCGTGTTTACCATTCTGCAAGCATGATTTTAGGCATAATGAAAATTTTTTAAAAACATCAAACAATATTTGCAACAAATGTTAAACAGTGGACATGTTTTTTTTTTAAATAAAAACAGTTTGTGGCTAAAAAAAGCTTACTATGTATTTTATTTAATTAAAAATAATATAACTTAAAAAAATAAGTTTATTTCTATATTATAATAAGTTTTGGCATTAAAAAATTGAAAATATTTTAGGTTTTGTGCAAAAATTTCAATTTAATAGTGTTTTTTCGGTTTTGATATGTATATTTAAGAGAAAAACAAATTATTTTGTATTTAAATTATCATAAAATCAATTTATTGATAGTTTATAGAACTTTTTATTGATATTTAAAATGTTTTCATTTATTTAAAAATCTGGTGTAGATACCTCCTGACCTATCTACCCCCTTAGATTAAGATCGTTCTAACAGAGTACCCTTAGTTTTTGTTGTGCAATTGACTATCCCCTATAGACGAACTTTGGTTGGATCAATCTACAGGTAGTTTAAGATTATCTATGGGGTAGTTTTTTTTGTGCAACTGAGCCCTGATAATAATTGTTTAAAACAATTGAAACACGGCGTTTTATTGTACACAAATATTTGTGTCGCTTTTTGGTAATTCAAAGCAAAAATGTCCGTAATCTGGTAATCTGTAATTTTTTATTTGAAATTTTACTTTTTGTACGCCAACCGAAATAATATTTTAATTAACATTAAACAAATTTATCTGATATAAATAACAAACACGGTCCGTTAACAGCTGTTAGATAAACTAAGTAAAACTATGGTTAAATTATGGTTGGCTGACGCTAAAGATTAGAATGCAGACATAAAGGGATCAATTAAAATTATGCGGTAATGACGTTTTTTTTATCAAAAAAGAACGTAGAATCTTTTGTTAATTCCACCTTTTTACAAAATATGTATAAATTAACCAACTTTATCCCTTAATAAATTTGCATTTAGGTTCCAAATTAAGTAATTTGATAAATAATTATTAAAATACAGTTTTAAATCTTTGTTATTAACCCGCTTTAGTGAAAAAGTTTGAATGTTTTCGTTGTTATATAGTCGATTGAATACTGCAAATATCACGGTCAGCTAGATAGCTAGATTTTATTTGCCTATATATTATTCTAAACTTTTTCTAAAAATCAAATGAAATATGTAAAAATATTATCAATCTACAAAGTTTTAGGAAAATATTTAATATAAAAATATTTAATATAAAAATATTATTTTTATATTAAATATTTTAAAAAATATATTAAATATTTTAAAAAAAACAAAGTTTTTGTTGGAAGTAAGTTTGGCAAACTTAATCATTGGTTTACACTTCCTATTTTTAGCAAAATAAAAAAATCGCGACTTTTTTATGGGAAACGCAATATCTCGACAAATACTTCACCAATCTTAACAATCAAGGTAACAAATTAAAGTAAAAAGTATCCACTTTTTGAGTGCATATATTGTAACTTAAATTTTTATAGCCATTGAAAAATTTTCCAACTAGAGAATTATTAAAAAAAACGCCATTTTATAATGAACCTTTAAAAAAAGGAAAAAAGGTTATATAGATTTAGTAAGCGCACTAATGTTGCCAACATCGTTTATAAAAATGCTCCGGAATTTTCGCTGCATAAGTCAAGGAGTTTGATTTTATAAATGAGTCTGATTTAATCCGACTTAGACTTAATCTGAGATTAGCGACTGTCAACACAAATTAAAAATACTAACAATATGGTCAAGATAATCTAGTTTAACGGATGTAATCTGAGATTAGGAGTAATCTGAGAATAAAATCGTCTTTAACTCCAGGGGTAGTATGCTGAAGGTTTAATCCGACTTAAAGTTAATCTGACATTAGCGATTGTGGAAACCCAGTAAACATATCAACAGTATTGATTGAACAATCTAGGTTAAGGGAGTTAATAGATCTAATTTCAATTTAAATCGTCACTAATCTGATATTAGCGAAAAAACCCGCAAATTTTTAATCCAATTCCGAGGTGGTTTAAAAATTTGCATAAAGTAACAATTTAATTTCAAGTTAGTGACGACGATTAATTTAAGATTAAACCTAATCTTAGATTAAATTTGTTAAACTATATTATTTAATTATACTGCTAGTATGTTTATTGTGTGTCAACAATCGCTAATCTCAGATTAACTTTAAGACCGATTAAACCTTCAGCATAGGACACCAGATTAAATGTTATTTTTTTATGCAAATTTTTAAACCATCTCTGAAGATGGATTAAAAATTTGTGGGTTTTTATAATCTCAAAATCTCAGATTAGTGGCGATTTAATCTGAGATTAAGTCTTAATCCCACACTAACTTGGGTAACCTAAATTAACTAATCAATACTGTCAGTATGTTTACTATGTGTCAACAATCGCTAATCAATTAATTTTAAGCTGGATTTAACCTTTAGCATATGACCCCAGATCTTTCTGCCGTTAAAACTTTTTTAGAAAAAAGTCCACAGAGATATGGTCATTTTGCGTTGTTAGAGGTTTGCTAGCATTAATTTTGGTTACAAAATTTGAATTATTTGATAATACAAAATCAAGTGTAGTATTACTTTGACGCCGCGTTGTAAAATTTACATACTGCTGAAGTCCATTCTCTAAAAAACTGTCAAACAACACTTGATGTATTTCATGGGCTGAGTTTAAAAGACATGGCACGTTCCAATCGACAGAATGTATATTAGAATCACCAACAACTACTATGCTATACTCAATATTACTACAGGTAGAAATTAAATCGCTCAAAAGATTGGATTTGCGTAGGTTTGCCTCTGCCTTTAGTATGGAGTCTCGTGTATGATATGCTTTTTGGGGGTAATATCTCCTGAACCACTTGAGATATTTTAATGAAAATTTTTTTGTAGACTATTAAGGACACTTTTTAAGGACTATTAAAAGATTAAATCCACTTTTAAATGTTTTAAAATATTGGTTTTAAGCTCAAGAAATTTGCAATTGTAAGAAATATCTAGCATTTTAGTGTTTTACTGTGCTTGCATAAATGCCTTTACCATAATCTTTAGGTTTTTTATTTTGAATACTTTGTTCCAGTAAAAAAACTTTTTTAAACTTGCTTAACAGCTGACATTTTACCTAACAAAACAATGAGAGCGCAAATCCGAAACCAGATTGGAAATTCGGAATGAAGATATCGAAATCCAGCCATAGAAGTTTCATTACAAAAATCGTTCCACAGCGTTTTCATTGATCTTTCAGTTTTTTTCTTGATCGTTGACTTTGGTTTTTCATTACCCTATAATTTAAAAACACTTTAAACCCTAAGTCCTACTTGAAAACAATATTTTAGTTATGTAAACGTTTACTTCACTAGAAAACGTGAACTGATCAAACATTAAATAATTATCTTCATTTTATTTCAGCAAACATACAATACAACAAACATTACAAAATACATTACATTAACTATATGCGACAGTTGAAACTGCCACTTTCCTTACCAGTTACAGATTTGATTTAAGTCTTCTTGAATCTTTTTTTGTCATACAATAAAAAGTTTAAATAAAGCTTTACCTTATCAGCATAAAGCTTAATCTTCATATGTTTCACACAATCATCAATATTATTAATGAAAACAAAAACAGAAAGGCCCTAAGAGAGACCCTTGAGGAACAGAACTCTAAACATTTCTGTAGGCAGATTCTTGATTGTTTAACAACACCTTAAAGTCTCTACTTGCTTAAAAGATTTTACTCCATTTAAAAAAAGAACTTTTAACAAAATTTTCTAATATGTATAAAAACTCTTGATGTGATACAATGTGAAAAGCTTTATCTAAGTGAAAATGTCAGTGAGTTTATAGCAATTGTGTTTACGGACGTTGATTATGGCTGTTAGCCCAAAGCCTTATTTTTTAAACGTTTGAAATATTAAGCACAAAAACCGTCAGGCGTACTTGGCATTTTATTTTGTACTATTTTGATCGCAAGTATATTATTTTTAGTTTTTTGTATAGATCCGTTTTTGCTAAAGTTTCATTATTATGGACCTACCTAGCATAACAAAAATTGCGTCGGCTGTCCCACCACGAAACAAAGTTCCTCTCAAATTAAATGCTTTTTCGGTATTTTTTGAAACTAGAAATACTATATACAAATAGAACAATTAATAACAATTAATCCACTTGTCAGTCATAAATGATGTTATATATTTTTTAGTTTCAATTTTAATATTAACAGAGTTATAAAAATTTCTTTATTGTTGTGGGTTCTTCTATATTTTGGTTGTATTGATTTAATTGTTTATATTTCTCACAGAGAAGTTTGTACTTAGTTTGTTTAAAGAGTTGTTTGAAATTTTTGCATCAATTTTTGTTATTTGTTTGTTAATCATGTAAGATGTAAAAGTTGTTTTTTTTATATAAAGAGTTAGGGATTTTTATTTGGAACATTTCGCCTTATTCCCTCAAATAAAATATTTCTAAAACGCTGCCAGTATTCTTCTACAATTCTGCAAAACGAGAAAAAAATGATCCTAAAGTGGTATTTATAACCCCGTTGGACCCCCTCTTCTTTGGATTGAGACCGTTTTTCTCAAAAATTGTGAGCGGTATGCATGAAAAACGCTTTCAGTATCAAATGAATTGGTTTTAACAGCTTTAAAACTAACACCGACAAGACAAGTCGACTGACTTTAAAAAACGGAAAACATTTCTTAGTCACTGTGTAAAAACTTAGATAGATGAACGATGGGTGCCATCGTTCATCTATATCTAGATTTCAATGATTTCGGAAAACATAAGCATTAACAGTTGATTTAGGGTAATTGACTTAATTTCGGCCACCTTTTTTTATTTTTTTGAATAAGTTTTTTCTGGCTTTTTCAATCAAGCCAAAATTCGGCCTAAAAATCAAACAATAGCTATATTTGTTATTCCAGTGCAAAATTTGAATATTTCTGTTACACTTAAAAATTAGTGAAGGCTTAAACTATTTTTGGCTTAAAAAACGTCAAAACAAAGTCAAACGAGCAAAAAAATTCTTTATAAATACGGTAGTACAATGATATTTAAAAACAGCAAAAAACGGCAGGTTCTTTCACCTAAATTTTCAGGTGGCCGAAATTAACGGAATCTTAAAATGCGCAGTCAGTTAAACGCATTGCAAAATGATTTTGAAGAAAATATCAAAACATCAAAATTAACAACTTTGAGCCTTAAATAGAAGATATTTTAAGGTTATATATTGCTTCGTTCTAAATTTGATGCAGTTTAAACACAAAGCAAAAATTAGGAAAATCACAAAAAATTCACTTTTTGTATGAAAATGTTGATAGTGTGGAATAACAAAAATAAAAAACTTTTGCAAAAACACTTTATTTAACATTAATCCAGTTACTTTTGTGCGAATTCTTTTGTGTTTTAAAAATAAGCCAATTTTCTAACACCCTAAATTGGTGGCCGAAATTAAACCGAAATGAAATTTGATCGAAAGTAGAAAACCACCATAAATTTTACGTTTTGGTAAAACTTTCTGGGTCGTTTGAGAAGTTAGCGGAAAAACCGAGTTTGGAGAAAACAGAAAATAATTCCTTTGTATTTTGGTTGGTGGAATTTGGCGGTCAATTGTAGGAAAAACACATGTTTATTTTCAAATAGCGGCGCTATTACATTTTTCTTATAGACTAGTTCCGAATAAGGGTTTTTAGTGTAGAAGAGGGTACAATGACTACTAACGCTAATCATATGTATGAGGAATTAAGAAACAGCGAGCGACTAGTACATTTTACGGTTTAAAATATTTCAAATATTTATTGGTTCAAAATCTCGACCCCTTTTCTCTAAAATTTCTTAAATACTTCTTAATATTACAAAAGCAAAAGCATTTTTTTTGGGATTTTCAGTTTTTTGTAGCTTCTAGGGACGGCGCTGCTGGCGCGCTTGTTTCCCACTTTTTAATGTTTCAATTACAGAAAATGCTTCTGTTTAAAAGTTTGGAATGGACTTCTTAAAATTAATTTTTTTAAATAGTTTTACAATCAGAACATTACGAAAACTTATGTTGGTTTGAAATTAATTTCAAAGCACAAATTTCAACTTTATTTTTGCTAATTCAAAATCATTGTGCACGAAAATACTATTTTAGTTATGATTTATAATTATTGTAACGTTTATTTAAAAAACAAAAATTTATTTAGCACAAACTGATATATTAAAACACTTCAGCAAAGTGAAACATATCATCGTGTAGCAATTTTAAATACCAATAGGATGAAGCTTAAGAAAGTAAAAAAATTACAATTTTTTCAAACTTTATTTTTTTTTTTTGAATCCTCTGTCGTACAGTAAAAAACGCTTATTCAGAACTAGTCTATTGAGAACATGTTTAAATACCTTATTTTTGTTTTACACCTAAATATTTTGTTTTTTTTCGACTAATTGTATTTGTTCACCCTACTTTTTATTGTTTTTAATCTAGTATACTGCGCTTTTAAGATAGGATTATTAGCTTTTTTCCGGAGTTTTTTTCGGTTTTATTTGTTTATAATGACGCAAATAATAATAATAATAATAATTTAAAAACTATCATGCGCCAATCATTCGCTACTTTAAGCTTATTTCAAAAACCCCTACAAAATCTACTGGGTTTAAAAAATGTTTATAGCTTGCGAATTCGCTTTGTCAAAATCCAGATAACTTTTTGTTACAGTATTATTTTTAATGCTCCATTAACTACGTTTTCTACAGTTGTATGTTCACTGTTAAATAACACTTTGGTAACTTAGGGGTTTAAAACTTGTAAGTCTTTGTTGCAATATATAAGAACAAAATTTTTTTCTTCTCTGGTTGGTAAAAAACGGTTTGTGTATATGATTCTTGGGTAAAAACGTCAGCATAAAGATTCCACAGAAAAATGTCAGATTAGTACCACTCTTGCCAAAATTTTTCTTGGTATTTTGAATTCGCTGTTATGACAAAAAGATTATCAACAGGTGACAGATTTATAAGGGTTCTGCAAATTAGTTCTTTTTTACACCTATTAGAAGGTCGGTAATAATAACAGATATTACAGGATGGATTTTTGACCAGAATTTTAAATTGTTCACCAGTACTTTACAAGTTTTAAGCTCATTTCTTTTCAATATGGTGATGCCACCCCTGCGTTGATGAATTGGCCGAGGTTGTAAAAAGTTGTAAAATACAGGCAAAAATCAGGAATTAAGGAGTTATAGTTCGCTACAATTGAAATTTCAGGGTCAATCGGCTTATTTAAGCATGTCTGCTACCATGCAAAGCAAAGTTTTAGAGTTACTTTAGCCAGTTTCAAATCAAAAATAATAAAAAAAAAACAAAAACAAACCAACTTGCTAAAAAAAGTTATGAAAAAATTAAGATGCCAAAGATGTTGTAATTTTTTTTAAAAAGTCTAAATTTATTTTTTTTAAATTACAATTTGTCTATTTCTTTTTAAGCGGAAAAAACAAAACACGACTTGCACTGTTTTAAGCAATAAAAACTATCAAAAATCTTTAACCGTGTTGCAAGATGAAAAAAAGTTGATACCAATTAACACCCATTAGAAAAAAACATTTCATCATTAAAAAAATCCAGCACTTCCGTCTCAATAATCTATTGACATATTTTAAGAATTAAAAATATCTAGTCATGATTGGAAGTTTGATGTAGAATTTATTTGAATAATTAGATAGAATTTTTGTAAGAGTTCACAAAAAACCCAGCAAGCTAAAACAATAGTAACATCCAAACTGTCAGTAATTTTATGAATTAAATTAAAAGTAATGTTAATGACAGTTACCATAACAAAATATTGTATGCACCCATTTTTTCGGAACAGTAGTTTTACCAAGTTTTTTAGAGATTTTAAACAGTAGTTTAAAAGTAGTTTAACAGTAGTTTTACCAAGTTTTTTTAAATTAGCCGATTGGTTTCACATTAGCTGTAAAATTTATTTTCAGAATAAGTTCATAAAACATTAGGTCCGGAATATTGTTGAAGGTGATTTTGAGATCTGTTATAAAGTCAAAAACCTCAAAACCTAATTTTTTGCACAAAAATTTGCATTAAATGATTACCATAAAACACATTGTAGGAAATTTAAATTTTTTAGCTTATAATATCAAAAAAGGTGTAAATATGCATTTTTGGTGTAAACTTAAACTTTTGGGTAAAAATTAAAGTTTGGCAACAACTTATAGAGTTTAAAACGATTCAAAAAATTTAAGTTATTTTCAAAATGCAAGGGATACGGATTTTATTTTACCAGTTAAAAATGATTAATAACCAACATGATTACACGAGGACTGGACTATAAACGGCAGTATTTAACGAGTTTTGGTAGGATTAGAGAAAATTAAAATATTTTTGAAAATTAAAAAGCATAAAAATAACTAAAAAATTCTGAAATTTAGAGAACTAAGCCTTTACTCGTAAATAGTGCACTTAATTTATTTTTTAAAACATACTGTACCTAAAAAGTATTCCATGCATTTTTTTGTAATACTCTTCCTGAGTTTTTTATTTCTTTTTTGCTTCTTCAGCACCTTGATAACCAAGGTTTGTTAAAAACATAAAAAAGTTATATTTAATTTATAGGGCTCAATAACTTTTGCCGCCTATTTCTTTAAAAAAATTTGTGCTTATTCTGCAGTAATTGTTATTTTTTTTGGCTTTAATTATACAGTTGTTGCGGTGCGGAGTCAAAGTTTTTGTCTTCGGTTTTTATGATTTTTTGTAAACACTGAATCCTTGTCCCCAATAGCCCAAAAGAATGTTTTTATCAAAATATCTCCACCGGTTCAGGAGATATAACCACGCAAAAAATGGCCTTTTTCAAATATTCTGTGCTTGAAGAATTTCTCATTGGGTATAAAAATTAAATTACAAATTATGCACTCAAAAAAGCGGCTTTTAATTTAAGATCTTGATTGTTAAAATTGATGCGGTATTTGTCAAAATATTGCGTTTTTTTACAAAAAAAAACCCTCGCTTTTTTAGCTAAAAAACCAAAACGACGGCTAGGGATCGACCGGGGCCCCGGCCCCGGCCGGCCCTGGCTTGCCCCGGCACTATTTTCCACCCCGGCCCCGGCACCGGCCCCGGCAAACGCAATTCTCTCTACCCCGGCCCTGGCCCCGGCCCCGGCAATTTAGCTGTCAAATGAGCCGGGGCAAACCGGGGTAAGGACCCCTAAGAATGCAAATTTTAAAGCGCTTCTAAACATTTTTGACAGTGATATCTTATACCAGATTT
>JASAMX010001261.1:0-30042 GCA_030248175.1 Microlaimidae sp. YZB2_3 | reverse complement strand
CAATATGCAAATATCTCACGTTAAGGTCCTAGAATTTTTGGCTACCTCCTAAAAAAAATTTGTTCAAAAATTTTGGGGGGTTAGCCTCAAAACTCCCCAAATTTAGGGGCAATTTTTTTTAGCCAAATCTCTAGCTTTTTACCATATGAATCCTTAGGTTTGAAAATTTTGTACAGATTACCCATACTTTTTTGAGCTCAAAAATATATAATTTGTTAGAGGTAACCTACCTGGGTCGGGTATCCCGAGGGATTAAAGCGGGTCAATTTTACGATTTTTGCAAAAATCGTTTGTATTGCGGGCAAAAAATGAACTTTTTTGGCATTATGCTAAAAAACTGTTTGAGCCACAGCTTTAAGACCCGGGAGAATTGCTGTCAAATTTTATAACCTTAATTTTTGGTGATAGTCCTAAAAAAATGCCCTACTGCAGTGGGTGACCCCTAAAAATGTCAATTTTTGACAGAGACACAGCCCTTCTACATAGGCGAGTAATATATCATTTTAAAGCTCTCGACGCGCTGAATTTAAAAATATAAAAAATGGCTCTAAAATGTCGGGTTACAAAAATACAGAGCCATTTGTACTTCCAAAATTAGTAAGAGAAGATTTTTTTGATTTTTTATTTATAAGTCGTGTTTATATTTGTTTGAAAGCACTATGCGTGTTAACTGCAAAAATATTAATTTCAGGTTAAAATTTGAAGTTGAAAAATGGTCATTTTTGTCATTTTTTTATTTTAAATGTTCTGTTTATACTTATATGAAAGCTCTCGACACACTGACTTTATAAATATATGGTTTTTTAAATTTTGTTCAGTGGTTACCCATTTTTGCACCCATCAATGTACCCCCTAAAATTCTTAATAAATTATTTTTTACCTATAATAATGTTATGTTTGTACTCATATTAAAGATCTCGACACGCTTATGTCAAAATAATATTTTAAACTCGATTTACTCAAGGGTTACTTTTTTTAAAATCCACAATGTACCCCTTAAAATTTTTAGGGGGTGATTTTTAAATATTTAATTAAATACCGTCGTGTTAATATTTATATGAAAGCTCTCGACAATCTGATGTCAAAATATTAATTGTAACTCGATTTACATATGGGTTACCATTTTAACAAACCAAAATTTACGCCCCATATATTTCAGGGGTAACCCTTGAGTAAATTGAGTTAAAAATAATATTTTGACATCAACGTGTCGAGAGCTTTAATATGAGTACAAACACGACATTATTATAATAAAATATTTCCTTAAGAATTTTAGAGGGTACGTTGATGGGTGCAAAAATGGGTAAAAACTAAACGAAATTTAAAAAAACTATATATTCATGAAGTCAATGTGCCGAGAGTTTCCATATGAGTATAACCACTCCCTAAAATATCTTACTGGTTTTGGCTTTTCGAATTGCATGCTTTAACAACAGATATATCGCACATCGTCAACCAAAACGGGTTTTTACTGTTCAAGTAAGAAAATACTGGTTGCGTCAGTAACCAGTAAAAAAATTGCTGGTTTCATCGGTAACCAGTAACTTAAAAAGTGTTACAGTTACTGGTTACCAGTAAAACCAGCAATTTTGTTTACTGGTTACTGAGAACTAGTATTTTCTTACTGGTATGCCAGTAAAAAATGTACGTTTGGTTGACGATGTACGATATATTTACTGTTAGAGCATGCAATTCGAAAAGTCAAAACCAGTAAGATGTTTTAGAAAGCACGACATTTAAAATACAAAATTGAAAAAATTGCCATTTTTCAAATTTGGGGGTATTTGGGGAAATGTAACAGGGTAACCATAAAAAATTTTAAGTTAAAATAAATATTTTTGCAATTAGCATGCATAGTGCTTTCAAACGAATATAAACACAACTTATAAATAATAAAAAAAATCATCCCTTACTAATTTTTGGAGTACAAATGGGTCTGTATTTTGGTAAGCGAATTTTAAAGCAATTTTTTATATTTTTAAAACTAGCGCGTCGAGAGCTTCAACATAATATGTTACTCGCTTATGTAGAAGGGCTATGTCAAAAGTTGACATTTTTATGGGTCACCATTGCAGTGCCGCAGGACACAAAAAATTTTGGAGCCTGTCGCCAAAAGTTAGGGTATAAAAATTGACAGAAATCCCCCGAGTCTCAAACCTGTGGCTCAAACAGTTTTTGAGCATTATGCCTGAAAATGCACTTTTTGCCCAAAATAAGAATGATTTTTGCAGAAATCGTAAAACCGACCCCTTTGAACCCTTTGGGATACCCGACTAAGTTAGGTTACCCCTAACAAATTATATATTTTTGAGCTCAAGAAAGTATGGGTAATCTACACAAAAATTTTCAGACGTAAGGATTCATATAGTAAAACGTCAGAAGTTTTGCTAAAAAAATTGCCTCTAGATTTGGGGGGTTTTGGGGCTAACCCCCCAAAAAATTTTTTGGGGCTAACCCCCACCCCCAAAAAAAATCTTTTTAGGAGGTAGCCATAAGAACCTTAACTTGAGATAATTGCATATTGATCGCTTCGCGTTCAAAAGTTATAAGAGCTCAAACGAAAAAATTTTGTCACAATTTACCCAGTATTGCTAAAAAACAGAGAATAGTAATATTTTATGTATTACT
This sequence comes from Microlaimidae sp. YZB2_3, assembly GCA_030248175.1. Classification (NCBI taxonomy): domain Eukaryota; kingdom Metazoa; phylum Nematoda; class Chromadorea; order Desmodorida; family Microlaimidae; species Microlaimidae sp. YZB2_3. The sequence continues at coordinate 27,414 of JASAMX010001261.1, read as the reverse complement.
GGTAGAAATTGAACAAATCAAAAGTAAAAGTAAAAGTAATTAAAATTCAAAAGTCGAGTAAAAGTACAAGTAAAAGTAATCCAAAATCCGTTTCTTTTATTATTTTAAGTAAAAGTAAACGTAACTTTTTACAACACTATTAATCACTACTAAACTCAGATTAATTTTTTAATGTGAGTCTGAGCACTTAAATTTACTAAACTCACATTAAAATTTTCGTACTCAAGAAAAGCTTATGCGTGAGCATGCTGTAAAAGCAACAATAAAATAACATTGCTAAAGTTATTGCTAAAGTCATTAAGCTTGGCTAAAGTTATTGCTGAACCTTTGGCAATAATCTTTCAGATGTCTTTTTATTTTGGAGAATTACCACTTGATTGGAAAATAGCTTTATTAAACATACTGTTTAAAAAAGGCATCAAAAGCCTAAAAGAAAATTATCGTCCAATTTTACTTACATCTTTTCTTGTAAACTAATGGAACAGCTTGTCAAAGAAGAACTTCTTGTCTTTTTCCATATCATTTTGTCAAGGTTTCAACATGGTTTTAAGGCAAAAAGTTCTACAATAACACAGCTGTTGCAAACTTTTAATAAGTGGACGCAGACTCTAAAAGATAAACTTCTAATTGATGTCATTTACTTGGATTTTGCCAAGGCCTTTGACACCATGTCACATCAAAAATTATTATATAAGCTAGAAAAATATGGTGTTTCTGGTAAATTTTTAAAATTGATAAAAGAATTTTTAGTTGGGAGGGAAATTAAAGTTGTAATTAATGACTCAATCTCCAAATCATTTCTTGTAAAAAGTTCAGTTCCTCAGGGTTCTGTTTTGGGTCCATTTCTTTTTCTTATTTATATTAATGATATTGTTGATTGTGTTAAGTACTCACAAATTAGACTCTTTGCAGATGATATAAAGTTGTTTGCAAAATCTTCATCTAAAGATTACCACATTCAAACTTTAAGACTTCAAAAAGACTTAGATATAATATACAGCTGGTTACAAGACTGGCAATTGCAACTATCAGATCATAAATGTGAAGTACTTCATATTCGAAATCATAGTAAAGAGTTAATTTGTAAATATAAGCTTAGTAATAACGTACTTGCAGCTGGAGAATTGGTGCGTGACCTAGGTGTTTATATATATCATGATATAAAATTCTCTAACACTGTGAAATCACATCAAAAAAAGCAATGAAAGCAAAATCACTAATTTTTAGAACATTCAATTCAAACTCTAGAAATAATCTTCTCAGAGCATATAAGTCCTATGTTAGACCAATTCTGCAGTACGCTAGTGCAGTTTGAAACCCTTATTTACAAAAAGATATAAATATTTTGGAAAAAGTACAACAAAATTTCACTAGGATGTTGTTTTATAAATGCCAGTTGTTACCTGTTGGTTATGAACAAAGACTGGATTACCTAGGTTTAGAAAGATTAAAGGACCAAAGAGACAAAACTGATTTATATGAGTGCTTTAAAATTATACATAGCTTAAACAATTTGCAAGCCAATAATTTTTTTAAGTTTAACCTGCAGCCCACTCGTTGTCATCCCTTTAAATTAGCTGTTGAAGATAGCCGAATTTATGCAAGAAAATTTTCTTTTGCAAATAGGGTGGTTACACCTTGGAACAATCTACTCCCATCTCAAGTAACTGTCGATTTTTTGGATGCATTCAAGAAAAATTTTAAATCTGACTTAAATAAGCGCTCTTTTTGAGCCTTCAAGTCATTTCAGATAGCTATGTTCATTGATATTTTGTTGGAATTGTATTTTACATTGGCGGCAATTAAGTCGCAGATTTGATGTTGTTGATAAAAAAGAAAAGAAAAAAAAGAAAAAGAGAAAAAAAAGAAAAAAGAAATGATGAAACAGTAGAATTAAACTATGCATAGACTATATGCTTAGTAAAATATTAATTCTGTTATCTGATCATTAAAAAAAACAATAATTATTTTTTAATGTTTAAAAAAGCAGCAATAAAATAACAGTAATTAATTTCTAACGTTTAAATTTGTTAAAATACGTTTTGATCAGGATATAAAATTAAAAAAACTTTCGAAACAATAAAATCATAAATTAAACACATAAAACGAAAATAAAATTCAAGCGACATAAAAACAAATGATTTACATAACAAAAAAATGACTAAAATTTAACAATTATGCATACTTGTGAAATAGATAAATCCAAACTTTAAGAACAAGTTGTAGCATTTTAACTAAACAAAACGGGTTTTTTCGTATAAAAATTATTTTAATTGTTTTGATAATTTTTCATATTTTTTGCTAAAAATAACAAGTCGTTTCAAAACATAACTTTAAAAAAATTGTTGAAACGACAGAAACCTAAGAAAGCTCAACCTCTAACTATGATTGGTGTTTAATGTGTGCAATAAAATACTTGACCAAGTGATGTTTCTTGTGTACAATGAAATACTTGAAAAAGAAGAATTAGTTAAGCTGTAAACCGCACAAGTAAGTTTAAAAATAAATTAAAAAGCTTTTTTATATCATGCACATAAAGAAAAATTTACAAACATTACACTTAAAAATTAACAACATTGTTACTGGACAACTTCTTAGTAGGTAAGCGCAATTTATTTTAGCAAAACAACAAATAAACAAAAGAGTTAGATTTCAGGTGCCTAAAGAAATTGAAAACTCAGGTTGTAAGATAGGCGCCTCATCGTGTTAGTTGCCAAATAAACAGTAATGTGTCAGATTAAGCCTTATAATTAAGTTTTCGTTATTATAGTTTTATGTTAATCAATCAAGTTGTAGTAAATCAATTATTATCCTGTGTTTTTTATTTATGACTTTATATTTTACGTGTGTTTAACTTTTTATTTTATCGTTTTTATATTTTTTTATTATTATTAATAAAAATATTATTATTTGATATAAAAAACAAATGTGTAATAATATTTAAGAAAAACATAAACTTTTTAAGTGACTCATAATTTCAATTTTAATGTACTAGTTACTTTTTTCTCTTGGTTTATTGTATTGTAAGTGTTTAAAACGACACTAACCAATAACCTAAAGTGTAAATAAATTGCAATTAAAGTGTAAGACGTCTTACACGTCTGTAGGTCAGTAGGAGTAAAACGTCTGTAGGCCTTTGGTGTTATCTGAGTTATAAAATCATTGAAAAGTAAAGCCTTCATTTTAAAGTCAAAGAAATCATGTAATAATGAGTTTTATACTAAGTTTAAATAGGTTTAATTCTTAAACTAAACATAAATTATATTAGGGTGAAAATAGATGAGTGATAAAGTTACCACTCGTTCTTTTAGAAAATATTACGTGCAGAAAAACACATGACGCAACTAAATAATAATTGTTTACACAACCGCTGAAAACTTTTTATTAATTTTTCTCGCTCGCGGGTTTATTGTTGATTTCTTTCTGGCGGAGAGCGGTTACGCCTTTAATTTCAGCCTGGGAAACTTTAGCTTTAATAAAATAATTTTGGCTTAATATTTTTTTATTTATTTTTCTCTGATATTTGGGTTTTCATGCTGATACAAAGCATTTTAAATATAAATCATTTAATAATATTTGCTGCATTTCCTTAAAGTATTTCCGTTCTCTATCCACAAGTTTCTTTCTTTGTTTTTTGCGGAATTTGCGTATGTGACGAGACTTTTTTATTATCAAATAGCTTTAGCGTTCAGACTAGTTCTAAATAGGGGTTCTTTATTGTAAGAAGAGAGTAAAATGACAACCAGCGCCAATCATAATATGCTAATGAAAATTAAAAGAAACAGTGAAAAACTAGTACATTTTACGGTTTCACATATTGCCGCGTCGCAGGTACAGCGCTATTTGCTCGTTTAGTTTCGACTTTTTTAATGATTTATTTACACAAAATTTTTCTATTTAAAAGTTTGAAATTGACTTTATAATAATCTTGAAATTTATTTTGAAATTTTGAATAGTTTTTGATTTAGTTATGCAGCAGTAAAGTTTTTAAAATTTAAATTCCTTTATTTTTTATTAAATTTCTTTTTGTCTTTAAATGCAGATCTCTATTTGTTGAACTGAATTTTTTTGCCACATTTGGTGGTTTATTTAAAAAACTAATATAATATTTGTTTTAAAAATTTAATACCCCAGAAAAAGCTTTTCGAGCAACTTTTGAGTAAAGAATCTAAGTTATTTGATTTAACTAATTGTGGACATTTTATTTATGAACCGAAATCAAATTCTATTTATTTTTGCGAAATTACCAAATAAACGGCTGGAAACTAAGCAACACCAGTTCATTAAATTGATCGTGTTATAGCTCTTGATAAATTTTAAAACGGAAACGACTGATGTTTAGTATTATAGATGCTTCTTGGAAAACTTATCATCTGGGACCAAAAAATGAGTATTCTGCTCAAACTGATTCGGAAACCTGTCAATTAGTTACCGCAAAATGTTTAGAAAACTGTGTTATTTTTAGCGCTTTTAGCCGTAATTTGATGTAGTACAAACAAATGGATTTTATACACACAAAGTCATTTCTTCAACAAAAATAATTTTTTTACCGCTCTGCAAAAAAAAACTTATTGCACCCAAGAAGAAATGAAGAATCTTTGGCATTTTTTGCTCAGAACATTGAAGCTTGTAGTTTTACTGTTCTAAAGAATGTTGGGAAATTGCACGTATTTGTATGAATTTAAAGACTGTTCCAACAGTTCTTTAAGTTCTACAAGATACGCCGCCTTCAACACAATATTCGGTTCGTTAACAGTTTTGTGCGTGGTCAGTGGCGTGGTTGGAAACGCTTGTGCTCTTTATCATATAAGAGTTCGTTACCCTAATAAGGTAAACCTTTAATTTTTATAAATTTTTCTAATATATTTTGTTAAAAAACCAGGTTTCAATTGCTATTGATTGGGCAATTTTATAAAACTATTGCTCTCTTTATGGCAGTAGATAACGCAAAGTAAGCGAGCGCGCAGCCTTTTCCTTCACGCAGTTTTGCTGCCAAAAAATAACGGAAGTGATTATTTAGGAACGTTTAATTCCAAAAGTTATTTATGTGAAATTCAAAAATTATCTTTTTCCAATTTCAGTTGTGTCTTATATTACAGCAACCAAATTTCAAGCTGTAAAATATAAGCTAAATTACAAACTTTCGTCGCTAAATTCTTAATCAATAAAGTTTTTGATGATTAAATTTAATTTATTCAATACTATGCGTGCCGCATAACAAAACAAAAAAGTGTCTTATTTAGAGTGTAAAAAGCGGAAAACCTGCAAAATAACCATAGCTTTCTCATAAAATTATCATTTGTTTGCTAATGAGCAATAAATTTAGGTAATTTTGGCTGCTCTTGCAATCTCCGATATTGGGGTTTTGGCAACAGCCTTCGGCTACTATGGACTATGGCAGGTGTTCGCCTGCACATCAATATACGGTCACCCTATGTTTGCCTGGCTTTGCATCATGCTTCATTTTCCAGCTTCTTTCTTTAGGTGCAATTGTAAAAGTACCTCGATATGTTAAAATTGCATTTAATGTAAAATTTTTAAATTAAGCATACCTCTTAACGGAATAGTTGATTGATATAATCTATCAATCAACTATTCCATATTATGGTCGCTATATAAGTGTTTATAAAATGGAGTACTAAAAATATACTTATAAAAATTTGTTAAAAATTGAGCTTTTTAATTACAACATGTTAGCATTTAAATTTTACGTGTGTTTCAATTTTTTTCTAGAAATTGTAGGTTCTTTTATAACTGCACCAATAAGTATGATCTCCAACTGGTTCGTGGTAGTGATGACATTAAACCGATGCATTATTATGTTCGAGGGTGTGTGGGCTGTGAAGTGGCTCAACTCCTTTCGCGGCATGGTTTGTGTGGTTGTGCTGGCTTGCACCGTCAACACCCCAACCATCTTCGAGCTGCACCTACAACCCTGCTTTTCTGAGCTTTTGGAGGTGAAAGTGGAGGTACTGCCGACCATGCTTAGAAGAAATTCCCTCTATGTTGGAATTTACAGGTATAATTTCCGAGATTTTTCTAATTTTTTAAGAAAAATTTTTTCGATTTTTTGGTTTTTTGAAAAAAAAAATGAAAATTGGTTTTCACTTTTGAAAGTCGGTGCTGTTTGTATTACAAATGCTATTCACTAATGGTGTTTCTTGTAGTAGTAAAAGCTGTTTTTTTTAAGGATCAAGGTTTATTATTATGGTTTCAACAATAATTATTATTATATGTGTTATTTTTATATGTGTTATTTTTGTCACCAGTATCACAAGTACCTGGGTATCATTTTTGTTCAGCTTGTTCGTATACTAATCTTGAAGAATTTCTTTTGTTTCATGTCAAAGGCCATTTATTGCCTATTGTAACATTGCCTATTGCCTTTATTGCCTATTCGGTTTCACCACACTTTTCATTTTACAAATATTTCTTTGGGTAAAAATTTTTTGGCATTTTCGGTTTGTTTTTTTAATTCCATGGAATAGAGAAGCACTAAAAACAGGCTGAATTGGTTAAAAATGACTAAAATTCTGTAGCAGTGTGATTTGTTTAGCAACGACATCACCTATTAAAAAATGGATAAAATAATAATGGTGTGGTACTACTAGAAAAAACGGCGTTCATTATTATGATTAGCAACGGTGGTACGATTTTTTTAAACACATCTGTTTTTTTTCTTAAGTACTCCTGCAATATAATGCATGTTGGGTACTACTCAGATTATATGACAAATGCTCTAGATTACCTCAGTAACTTGTGGTACCACACAATCTTCTATTTGCTTTATTTTAATTTGATTTGCCGTTTACGTGAAGCTGAACCTTCAAACTGTTCAGGATTTTGAGATAAAAAAAGTCTTTTAACAACTCTACTATTGACTAATAGCTAAAAATTATGATTTTTATATTTAAATCCAAGGCTTTGCTTCATAAAAGTTACTAACAAACCATTTTATTTGTAAAAGCCCATTCTTTCTTTTTAAAAGTACATAAATCTGAACATGCATAAGGCTTTTTGGAAAAACTCTTATGACAACGAAAATTTGTATAAAATTTACTTGCATAAATCTTTATGCTTAGTATGGAATTTTATTCTTTGTAAATATTTACAATAAATCAAATTGTTCCCAGCATTAACTAAACAGCAAACCCAAAAAGAAGCTGTAAAACATTAAGCTTAAAATTCCAAAAAATTCAAAATGACTTTTAAAACATAGAAAATAAATTTTAGATTGTTTACTTGCCGGTTTCTGTTAGGGGGAGCTGGTCCGTTTCTCTGTATATGCATTATGGTGTTCCTCATTACAAGGCGCGTCTACGTGGCCAATAAAGAGCGTATCATTCTGCTGCAAGACCGCTCCTACAGCTATTGCGAAGATCACCGAACGCCCAGGAAGAAATCCACTCACCAGGTAAAAGTATCAAACTTAATTTGGACCACTGGCAATTGTTTTTGCTATATGCGAAGCTATAAATAAATCTGTTATAAACTATATTAAAGGTAAATATTTAAAAAAGTGTATTTTAAAAAGCCGAATCTAATCAAATATAGTAATGAATCCTGCTGAATATCACAATAACATATCTTTATTAGATTATTCATTTTTTACTCCGTTATGTGACGTCAAACGTCTGACAGCAATATACATATCTAATAATTATTCAGTTATTCTTTACTTTATTATTTATATTTATTAATCTTCTTGGCTGGCTTCCAAACACTTAGCTCAGCATTCTCAAGAAAATAATATAGATGTAATGCATAAATAAAAAAATATGCTTTACAGTGAGAGCATAAGTTACTTAGTTTTAAAGAAATGTAGTTTGAAAGAATCATTTGCTTTTTTTGAAACATCTTTTAAGGTTTTGGGTTTTTTAATGGGTTTTTTCTACACTTATTCATGTGTTATTTTGAATACCGAGCGAAGGGGGATAAATGTGTACTGGATGTATTTAATGACCCTTCTTCCTTTTCTTCAAAAAAAATAATAATAAAGTGGCAAATAAAAATAATCCCCAAAATCAAAACAAAATGACAAAAGATTATGAAATAAATCGTTAAAAACCTTGAATATATTTTATATTTTACAAATTAAAGAATTGTGAAGAACACAACAAATGGTTTTCAAACTATTTATCGTGACACCCGTCCGTCACGATGACACTCGTCTGTCACGATGACAGCCGTCCGTCACGATGACACCGCCGTCACGATGACACCCGTCCGTCCGCTAGTTGTCTTTCGCATGGCCGCGTTTGTTAAACACGAGTGTCACACCTTTGTCCCGGATTATCGTATTATCCACCTTTGAAGACAATTATCCTTTTCTTTCGTTGTCTGGCCTATAGTGTAATCGATAGCAAGTCAGAGTCGGATTTGGAGGTTACGGATTCGATTTATTTATTTGTTTGTTTATTTATTTATTAGTTTTTTCATAATGCAAGAACATCTAAGGCATAAATCAAAATTTTTGAAATTAAAAAAAAATTTTTTTCAAAAAATTTTAGCTGCTTAAGTTTTTTAGCGCCTGGTTATTTTCGCTTCTACTTTGGGTCAACACATTTTTTTAAAAAGCCTTTTTAATTTTATTTTAGTTGAAAAAAATCAACGACCTACTTTATATTTTAAACAACGTCATAAATGCACAGTTTCATTCATTTCCTTAAAATCGCCATACATATTTATATATTCAAACTTAATTCTTCTATAATTGGAAATTTATTATTTAAAAACTTTATTTTCTTTGAATTAGCATACATATTTACAAAATCAGACGTTTTTTTTTCTATAAGTACAAATTTATTATTAAAAACAATATTTTAAAAAAGCTAGATTATTTTTTTAAATAAATTAACCCTGATTTAGGACCTACTTAGCCCTCAAGTGATCAGAGACTCTACATAAAAAGTCACAAGGAAGCATGGGCCTAGCCAGAGGGGTCTCGGGGGTCTACACCCCCTTTTTGGGTCGGCAAAGGGAAAATTTTAGGTTAGACCCCCGTTTTGGGTCGCCAAGTATAAAAATTTTGGGGGTCTAGAACGACCATTTTTTAAAAATTTTCTCGCGCTTCGCTCCGCTCAGCACTCGATTAATATAGTCTCCACTTCTAAATTTGTGTTACTTTGTTTTGTGATCTTGGTATGACCACGCTGGACCCACTCCATTCTTAATGCTTTAATTGATCTCCAGTTTCAAATTTGTGCTATTTTGTTTTGTAATCTTGATACGACCACGTTGGACGGAACCCCCTCCCCCTTTAGAGCGTTATATAGTGGGATTAAAAATTTAAATATCAGGAGAAGTAATTTTTAAAACATTTTCTCGCACTTTCCATTGCTTAGTCAGTTGTAATTCAATGTACTCATTTTTCAGTTGTTAACGTATTAGAAATCAAAAATTTTAAGGTATCAAATTGGTGTAAAAATTTTTTTCTTTGTTTCATATATTTTTTTATTGAATAATAGAAAAATAATAAAGTATGTGACATAAACAAGGCAATAAACACTCCACGCGAAGCGCGGAAAATTTTTTTTTGCTCTTTTATAACGTTTAGGATTTGGACCCCCTCCTTTCGGAAATTTTGTTCAGGGTTGGACCCCTCTTTCCAAAATCCTGGCTACGCCCATGCAAGGAAGTAAAATTCACAGCTCTATGGTTAAAAATTTTTTTTTATAATTTTAATAATTTAATTTTAATTTTAATAATTTTAATAATAATTATAGTTTTAATATTATTCCCTGTATTTTAAATTATCCACTTGTATTCTGTTTTCTTGATTAAAATTTGAAAAATTTTTTATGTGAACATCTATCAATAAAAAATTATTTTTCAAATAAAATATGATTAGCAAATTTTTATTATTCTACTTTCTGAAAAAAATTTATAAACTTATTTAATGTTTTAAAGCAGGGTACGGTAAAAAAAATTCAGTCCGTCTGTAACACTGTCGGTAAAATAAACTAATTCGTATGCGAAAAACATTAGTTTGTCTAATGAATATTGTAATACTCTCTTAATACGTTTTTTGTAAATGGTAATTTCACAAAACTTATTTTTGCTTGCAGAGTTCAAAAAATAATAATAATAATAATAATAATACGAGGTACCATAATTAAGGCTGACCAAGAATTCCTAACTAAATAATCGATGTCAATAGTGATTGTGAATCTATTATGAAGAAACGTGATTTTTTTTATTTATGGAATTTTATCCCACATATTTTTTAGCGAAATACTGCGTCCGTTTTTAGTTATTATATTTAAAGGTTCGTTATTATAATGCTCGGAACCAATTATAAATACAAAAAATTGTAAATTTCCTTTAATTGCTTTGATCTTAATTTTTTTAATTGCTGACCCATGGGATTAATTTATATTTTTGCGCTGTAGACATATTTTATGGATAAATATCAGTGTTGCGATTATGATAAAAAGAAAAAAAATAGACATGCATATTTCAAAATTTACCATAGATTTATTATTATAGTTTACACGATGCGGCGGGACTAAATTATAAACAATTATAACCTAGCTCTTCTATTAAAAAATAAACATTGTACAATGCAAACAATGTTTACAGTTTTAAAATTTCTATTGAAATGCTCACATGAGCTCATTATTTATAGAACAAACTTAATTTACTGGATAAAAATAAAATATAAAATTATACAACAAACAAGGCATAGAAAATAAATGTAGTGCAAAACTTATATGCAATAATGATAAGACCTTTGTTTTAATGCAATCACAATTACAATTTTTAACAAAACACTACTATAAAACTAACATAAAATAAAACTATTACATAATATACCTACAAACTATGGCGTTTATTTATCTATATTTAATGTTTTTAAGTAAAAATATGCTTTTTTGTTTTATGCTACAATTTATGAAGTTTAATAAAAACTATTAAAATTAATTTTTTAAAACTTTTATCTTCCGAATGTATAAATGCGAGGCCAAAATTTTTATGTTATCATTTTTTAAAATAGTTAAAAATATGTTCTAAAAATTCCAATATAAAAGGTGTCATCAAATTTTTACACTGTTGGACTTCTGTGTATATCTTAATTTTTATTTTTTATCCACGTAGATTGTTTGCAGGGTGTGGTCTTTGTAGCTCTGGAAACTACTTAGAGCGACTTAAAGGTCTATTCATACTTATGACAAAACGTCCTTTGGACAAAGTCCAAAGGACAAAAGTATAAAGGACAAAGTCCAAAGGGAAAAGTCCTTTGGACTTTGTCCTTTGGACAAAATCCAAAGGACAAAGTCCAAAGAACAACGTATTCATACTTCTTGTCCTTTGGATTTTTCCCTTTGGATTTTGTCCTTTGGACTTTGTCCAAAGGACAAATTCTGAGTAGCGTTCATACTTCGTCCAAAGGACAAAGTCCAAAGGACGTTTTGGCTTGTCTAAAGGACGTTTTGGTTTGTCCTTTGGACTTTGTCCAAAAGACGTTTTGTCATAAGTATGAATAGACCTTAAAACTCTTAAGGTGCGGTACCGAGTAAAACTTTTTGTCTTCGATTTTAATTTTTCTATGAAAACCTTACCCCGGACCCCAATAGCCCACAAAAATTTTTTCACAAAAATATCTCCAGTGGTTTAGGAGTTATGACCTTCCAAAAATTACGTTTTTTGACAATTCGGTACTTAAAAAATTGCTCAATGGGTATTAAAATCTAAATTACAAAATATACACTGAAAGAAAGCGGCTATTTTCTACTTTAATTTGATACTTTTATCGTTAAGATTTTGAGTATTTGTCGAGATATTGCATTTCCCGTACAAAAAAACCGCAATCTTTTGCTAAAAATACAAAGTGACGGGCAAAAAGGTTGTACACTGCCGTAGTTTGGTTTTTTTAGTAAAAAAATCGCGGGTTTTTTGTACGGAAAACGCAATATCTCGACAAATACTGCACTAATCGTAACGATCAAGGTATCAAATTAAAGTAGAAAGTAGCCACTTTCTTTAAGTGCATATTTTGTAGTTTAAATTTTAATAATTATTATGCAATTTTTCAAGTACAGAATGGTCGAAAAACGCCATTTTTAGATGGTTTTTTCAATCACTGGAGATATTTGATGCAAAAATTTTTGTGAGCTATTGGGGGCAGGGGTAAGGTTTTTGCAAAAAAAAAATTAAAATTGAGAAAAAAAAGTTTGACTCGGTACCGCACCTTTAAATTAGAACCTTTGGAAATTCGGTTTTTTTTAACCTTTGGATATTTTGATTTGTTAATGTGTTTCAGTATTTTAAATAAATTGTATGATATACACTTTAAAGATTTTTTCGATTGAAGTAACTACTTATCTAGATATTACCATAATCTAAAATTAAACTTGCCTAAAGCAAAAAATGCATTAAGCTTTTTTTTCTTCTCATGTTGCGCAACTTATTGACAGTTTTATTGCATAATGTTGTAAATACAAAAACCATAAAAAGTTTTAAAGTAAAACTTGAAAAATTTGATCTTAGTTGTTTCACCAAATTTGATAGATACATGATTTAGAAACCAGTAAGGCTCTGTTTAACAAGAAACGCAATATCTCGACAAATACTGCACCAGTTTTAACGATCTAGGTATCAAATTAAAGTAAAAGTAGCCTCTTTCTTTAAGTGCATAATTTGTAACCTAAATTTTGTTACCCAGTGAGTTACCTTTCACGTACAGAATTGTCGAAAAACGCCATTTTTGGACGGTAATAATTCCTGAACCACAGTAGATATTTTGTTGAAAAAATTTTGGTGGTCCATTAGGGGCAAAAGTAAGGTTTTCACAAAAAATTATCAAAATCTAAGACAAAAGTGTGACTCCGCACCACACCTTTAAGTATCGTGCATGTGTGTTTTGTAAAAACAATCAATGTTTTTTGTGATTAATATCAAAAATATACAATTATGTAAATAAAGATATTTGGTTGGATATGATATAAATGAGTTAGTTATGGCACAACAAGCTTCAAAATGACCGTTGCAATAATGATAACAACAATTATATTTCGGGAATACACTGTTTTCCTGTCATGGCACATGAAGATAAACACATAAAGATTGTATTTTGCTTTTGCCTTTAAAATTTACACCCTTTTTTGAAACCCACTATGTTTTTTGATAATAATTACAGTTTGTTTTTTTTCTGCGCTGGAATTAACAATAGCTGAAAACGCTTTTCAATAAACAATATTCTCAAAATTTTGTTATTTCAGGCTCATTCCATAGCTGCCGTTCAAGTGCTGCTCATTTTAAAATATTTATTGGCCTATTTTCCGGATAATATATTGGAAATTGCCGAATTGGCTCTGGGAATAATGAAAGGGAAGCGAACTCAAAAAATCTTCTTGTATCTGGTAGACGTCAGTAATTTTCTGATTGTACTCAACAGTGCTACCAACTGTTTGGTTTACCTGAGCTGCAGCAGGGTTGTTCACAGAAGCCTCAACGCTTTGTTTCGGCGCTTATCAGGTAGAAAGTTTGATATTCTTAAAATAAATTTTAGCATCGGTTTTAAAGTTTGTCAATGCTAGAATTGCAAAATATATTCAGTTATATTCCGCTGGAGATTTTTAGAAGCTGCTGAAGTTTTTATAAGTTTCGTCTGTTTCCTTCCAGTATGTATATCCGAGTTGATATAGCATAGAACGTGTAGATTAGATTTTCTAATTTCTAGGAGGCACCACCATTGTTAACTCTCTGGAACTGATAATGCTCAAATCAAGCTGGGTGGAGCTGAAGCGGATTTCGGACGGTCGATTCGGCGAGCTTCTCCTGTTGAACTCTCTGAAACACGACCCCGCCCTCTCCTGGCACTTCCAATTGGACCCGGAGATGCCGCACACCTGGTACGATAGCGAGCGCGTGGCCGGAACCGGGCATTCCCTGACGCGATTGTTCGACACCCTCATATCCGAAGTCGACGAATTCACCGGAAAACTGGAAATCAGAAGCCAAATCAGAGAAGTAAGCGCGATACAAAACAATTTCCAGATACTGTGGTATTTTTCAGTAGAATGCAAGAGAAGTTGATTTTAAAGTAATTTCTTCGGTTGACTTTCAAATGTTGAAGAGATTTGATGGAGCCAAGGAAATTAGGAGCTGATATTTGAGAAAAAAATAAGAAACCTGGAGTTGTTAGTAAAGAACTTAGAGATGAATTAAAATTCGCTGAAACCTACATTTAGGGTCTCTCCGGACAGTTTTCTTAAGTATGGAAAATCGCGATTTTTGGCATACAAGGTCTCGTGAAATACAGAAATATTTCCATAAAAAATTAATATAAGTGTTAAAAAGGCAAAAATACCACGATTATAAAGTGCACATTTATTATATGATTGGCAGTAGTTGAAATAAATAATATTAAAAATCAGATTGCAACGAAATTTTTTTAAAACCCTTAGAAATATGCACTATTCATTACTTATTAGGGAAAATAAAGAGGAATCGTTACACTTTTTCACGTACGTAACAATTTATGGAAATATTTTTCTATTTATGGTTTAATATACAATTTTCCGGTAAAAATGGGGGTAATTTTTTTCAAAATTGCGGTGAGACTTCGATTTAATTTAATTTGGTAAAATTTAAAGCTCCAGATAGTATATTTCTATTGAAATTCATAATTTTTGTAAGGCCATGATATCTTTTGTTTTTTTTAACGCATAAATAGTTCTGTCGTGCGTTTTATCGATTTATTTCAGAGGGTTTGTTTATAAATCGCTTTTAGAGCTCATCAACCTATGGTTGCAGTGGCATAGTCGGTTAGCGCGTCGTCAAATTTTTGAAAGGTCCCGAGATCGATTCCCGCATAAAACATATTTGGCCATAACTTTTGTTTGATTTTAATAATGTTTTTTTTATTTTATATTATTTTAAAATTTATTTCACATAAATTCAAAAAATATCATTATTGTAAACAGAATTTGTTGCCTGCTTTTCGCCAATTAGTCAAATTTTCGTCATTTGAATATCTTAAAATATTATAATACTCTATAAGTATAATAATTAAAAAAATAAATTGTGTGTAAATAAAAATGGCTAATTTTTGCTCTTTATTACAATTGGTTTACTGTTGAACGCTCTGCAATAAAAACTGTCCGGAGAGACCTTAAGCCTAAACCTCAACCAATTTTCTATTTAGGGTTACGTACGAGTCCCCAATTCGGTGGCTCTAAAATCCCAAAAATTTCCCACGGTTCTAAGTTCTCTGCTTACTAATGATGTTCCTACCCTTCAATATCATGCTCCGGAGCTCCGTCCATTTAAAGCTGAGGGCTTCGGAGCTTAGGCTTTGGAGCTTAAGCTTTGGAGCCCCGAAGCTCCTCCCCTCAAACGATCGATTATAAGCTTATTTAAGCTTGAAATACATTTAAAGTTACTTTATCTACATTTTTAAGACTACTTCTTGCGTTTTAAATAAGTTTTTAAAATAATTTAATTTACAAAAAAATCTCACAATCTATGGCGTGACTGTTTAATTATTTATAAAATTAGTACAAAAATATGGCGGAGCTCCTAAAAATGAAGCTCCGCTCCGGAGTCCGGGGACCATCACTACTGCTTACTACTCTAAAGACTCTGTACCGTACCTTTTAAATCACTTTTTTTAAACTTCATAATTTTATTCACTGCTTTTTCAGGTTGGTGCGGTGCACAAAACTGTCAACTTAGAATTGACCGACGCGAATTTCTGCGTAATTAAAAAATTCATAATGAGCCAAGTGAGCAAACTGCCTACGATTAATACTGCATTCAGCGGTTTCAGCCACCCCTTGCTCAGCAACCAACAGCTGGTTCGCCAAGCTTGGGACAAGTTCTCAGATTTTCTGATATCCGAAATGAAAGAGGGGCAGATCAGATACGCCAAAGCTACAAGCAGAGAAAGCAGAGGACCTAAAGTTTTAACAAACTCATTTCCTATGGTTCATATCTAGGAATGGTTTCTTGGAACAAATTTAAAGATTTGTTTCGCGTCGCATGTTACAACAACACTATAAATTCTAAAAATGTCTATAGAAAACTTAAACTCCAGAGAAAGCTTCTTATACAATTTTCTTCTAAAATTTTTTTCTCGTATAACGCTACAAAATATGACTTAAAACTTACAACATATAATTGTCACAAACTTAAAACTTTTTGGTTTAAAAATTCTGCAACTAAGGACAGTTTAATAAATAAAAATACTATAATATACACACAGTTGCGAAAATAGGTTTTTATTAAGTACCAATTATAATTTTAGGTTTTATTCATATTCAATTTGCAATGTTTTGAGTAATATAGAATTTTACAAAATATTGCTTATTATTATGTAATATAGTCATTCTCTTTTAGATCATGTGCATTAATTCTTTTTGTTATTTATTTTTTGCTCTTTGTAGCTGTCGTACTCTTGTTATTCATGATTAATAGACCAAATGGCTATGATATGTTGTAGAAAAGTTTTTTTGTGCTGCAGTCTGCTGTTTTCTATGCAGCTGTACGTGGAATACTGCTTTTATGCAGCAACACGCCAAAGTGTATAAGTAAAACACCGATAAAAATTGAAAAATGTTGCAAAAGACAACTTATTTCAAACTGCTTAACATATTAGAATGACGTGAACAAATTTTCTGGAACTTTCCATATTTTAAACGAATCTGGCATGTTCTTTTTTGTTGAGCAGATTTTAGAAAGTTCTGGAAAGCTGTGGCCCGTCCACTGAACGCGTTTCACATGCGTGCTATTTTAGCACGTTATTTAAAACTCTTAATAATGTTTTTTAAACAAATCTCATTGTATTGCTTGATTAAATAAAATAAATTAATATTTTATTAGTTTTATACGTATTTGTTTTAAATTTAAGCTAATAAAAGATTAACTCCTTAGTTAAGGTTTAACAAAAACTCTAACTTAAGAGTTAGGTTTTATTACATTGTAGCTTGTATTCAAAATAAATATGCATAAAATTATTAAAATATTAATTTATCCACGTTACAAAAATCATTTTTTAAAATTTTTCAACAAAAAAATAGAAAAATTAAAACATTATTGAAGTTGTAAACAACGAGCTAACATTGTTTAATTACGTTTAATGGACGGACCCTTGAAGGCCTGTTAAAACCTAGCTTATGAGTATTTTTGGATCTAAACGTTTTGTTTATTTTTCTGATTTATTGATATAACTGATTTTTTTAAACTTTTATTTTCATAAGAATATGATATTTGTTCATTTTTGCAAATAAATTTGATTTGTTAATGGGTATTGCCACCACTTAAACACACTGATTAGCTAATGACGGTTAACCAAATAGAGACTACACTATAAAACTATAAATTATATCATAGCACCATGCGCTTCTTTGGCGCTGATCAGTGGGTACTAAAGTTTCTACAAAAATAATGTCGACCAAAAAAAATTATTTTAAGCGGACAATTTTCCCCAAAACAAATTTTGATTTAGACAATAAAGATATTAATGTATAGCTAACGTTAAAATCTATGCCAGCAATAAATCTTTTGTTTAAATTGAAGATACCGTTGGCGAGATATGCTCACTTGAAAAATAATCTTTATTCCACACTATTTTTGTCAAACTTTAAAGAGGACTTCACGAATGAAATTAAAATCGCACAAAACGCACTACTCCTTTAATATTTAAAGGGCCGAGCCAAAATTTTAAAATGATGAAGCCTTCGTGTGGAAAATTTTAAATACCAACTCTGAAGTAGGTGAGTTTTGTATTAAAGAAACAGTCCGCTTCGGTCGATATAGGAATTTGATTTGTGACAGTCCTCTTTTAAGTTTGACAAAAATACAAATTTGTTTATAAATACAAAAATATACTGTCACAAAAATTTGTGACAGTGCTCCTTTATAGAGTCGAACTTTTTTGTTTTTGATTTCGATGATTTTTTGTGAATACCTTTCCTCTGCCCCCAATAGCCCAAAAAATTTTTTCGCCAAAACATCTTCAGCGGTTCAGTAGGTAATGATTTCCTAAAATGGCATTTTTACGGTGTTTTTGTACTTGAATGGGTATAAAAATTTTAGTTAAAAAGATTTTTAAAAAAGTTACAACTTTCTACTGTCTTTTGACATTTTGTCTTTTCACCTTGATTGTTAGGTTGGCACACTATTTGTTGAGATCTGACTTTTTCTCTGCAAACAACTTGCGATTGTTACGTCAACAACACTTAATACCAGAAAACTATTGTGCGGGTGGAAAACGGTACACTATGTATCTTTTTTTATTATTTTATCATTAAAAATTAAAAAAAAATATCTATTAAAGCATTTTCAACAACTTTTATAAACAGATAATTCCTTCTGAAAATATAAAGACAAAAAAATAAATTACTTTAAAAACTAAAAGTTGGAACATCTTTCGTTTTTATTACTATAAAAATAAAATTTTATAAAAAATTTAATCATTCTTAAGTGTTTTAAAACGGACAAATTTTAAACTATTTAAATTATAAATTATTGTGTATTAAATTCAAATATATCTTAATTTTTTAATAAAAAAAACTTTAAAGCGTCAAGTAAAAAAAGATAATTTTAATGAAAGCGCTCAAAATAAATTTAATCATTTTAACATAAAAAATCAAAACCAACATTTTTTGTAAAACAACTAAATTATTTTTATATCTAATTGAGAAAAAAATCAACACTTGTTACAATGTATATTAATCAGTGCTCAAACTCGATAAAAATAGACACGAAATCAATACACTACCCACTCCACTGCACCCGCGACTAGCTCAGAAGTCTTAAAGTTGCTGAAAACTTGCTTAAACTTGCGGTACAGAATCAAACCTTTTGTCTTCAATTTTGATAATTTTTTTGTCAAAGCCTTACTTCTGCCTTTGGAAGCCCACAAAATTTTTTTCTTCATATCTTTATTGGTTTAGGAGATATAACCCTCCAAATATGGCTTTTTTTATTCTTCGATGTTTGAAAAAATTGCTGAAATTGTAAAAAAAATCAATGAAAAATATTACTGTTGCTAAATAACATTTGCAATGTATAAAAACAAAAAAATGATGCTGTTTTAACAAAAAACACGTATGAACGCGCGCATTGCATAAGAAATGGAAAAAAAATATTGGGGTTTTTTATTGCAAAACTTTATATTTTGAAAAAAACAACAAATAATTTTGTTATGAAAAGTAAATTTTAAGCAGTGTTTTTACTAATTCTATACACACGTACATATATGGAAACGTGCTTAAATATAAATTTGTTATTTTTTGCATCAATAAAAGATTTGCAACAAATTTTTTATGCGCAATATCTAACAAAGCTTTGCGATAAAACAGGATGTATGACAGGGTTATTAAACATATTAAGAATATCAATATCATTATCAAAATTAGAAAGCAAAAAAGTGCCCGCTACCGACATTATCATTAGTAGCTCTGCACGCGAACGAATGGCTGACATTGCGCATCCAGCGGTGGCAATGCCGCCCCAGTGTGAACCTACAATGTAGCAGTGGCACTGCTACTGGTAATAGCCTTCGGTGATAGCCATCATTAGTGGCAGTGCCACATTAGTGTGACCCCGGTTTAAAAGTGTAACCACGTTCCCTCAAGAAGCCAAGAAATTTTCCAAAATGTTGCCAGTTGTAATTTAACCAGCTGTTACTAAGTTGCGTCATATGTTTCCTTACACCTAATATTTTCTTGAAAAAAAGAGTATTAATTTAAACTAGTGATGTTCTCCGGAGCTCCGAGCTCCGGAATTTTGGAGCTCCGCCCTGTTTTTATACCACTTCCATAAATAATTAACCAGTGATCGCATAGATTGTTTTGGCAAAATCTTTTTTGTAAACTAAATTTTTTTCAAAAACTTTTTTAAATCTATAAAAATAAAAATAGTCCTACAAATACAAATGAAGAAGTGTGAAATGTATTCCAGTCCTAAATAAGCCTCAAATCGCTCATTTAAGAGGCGAAACTCCGGAGCTCTCTCCGCTTTAAATGGTCGGAGCTCCGGAGCATGATGCTGAAGGGTAGGAACATCACTAATTTAAACATTTCCTTATTTTCACTCTGATGGAATTCGTCTTTTGTTTTGTATGTTTGTACAAAAAACTAGCAAAAACTTTTAAAAGAAAACATGACAATTCAAGCTTCCTTCAGGTCCATCTGCAACAAAAATTTTAGAGAAAAATTGATATTCACCATTTTCAAAATTTTTTAGGCAATTGTTCATATAATCTCCACGTAATATATTTCAAAAGCTAACAAGATTGTTCAATCCTTTGAGTGTTGTAAAAAGTAATGACTTTCGATTATTTTAAGTAAAAGGAAAAGTAATTCGAAAAATTTTAATTTAAGTAAAGTAAGAGTAAAATTAATTTGTGGGTTTTTTTATTTAAGTAAAGTAAAAACAAAAGTAACGGTCAAAATTTTATTTAAGTAAAGTAAAATAAAAGTAAAACCTATTTGTTCAAGTAAAAATAAGAGTAAAAGTATAATAAAAGTAATTTTAAAACGGAGCAAAACACTGGTTTTTAGACTTCCAGAACTCTATCCGAAAACTTTTTGCCAATTTTGTGTAAAAATTTGCATTTTGATAAGTTTTTTGGGCTAAATAAATGGTGTTTAGCGTTTTACAGCGTAAAAATTTTTTTCTGCTACTCATTTTCCAACAAGTCTATAAGAAATTGAGTCGTTGAAAATACTAAATTAATTTAAGCATTTGCAAGAAAAAATCCGAGTGAAAGTAAAATTAAAAGTAATTGAAATTTCAAAAGTCGAGTAAGAGCAAAATAATAATAATAATATTTATTTTGTCCAAAGAGAGAAACATACAGAAGCAAGTTTGCACTGCACTGAAGTTGTATGACCGCAAAACTGAATATTTCTTTAATACTACTCAATCATTTCCAACCTCAAAAGGATTCATGACTCCCTGAAATTGGTAACAAAAAAGCAGCTAAAATATATTCAGTTTTGCAAAACACAAAATAATATATTTTAAAATAATAAATTAAAATATTAAAAACGTAAATATCACAATCATTAATTGCAGCTATTAATTAATAATATTATTTACTACAATTAAATAAAACAGAAATAACTATATCACATTATAAAATTGGTTGTTTTCCAAAAATGTAAAATGTCAGCAAAAGTAAAAGTAATTGAAATTTCAAAAGTCGAGTAAGAGCAAAAGTAAAAGTAATTAAAATTTTAAAAGTCGAGTAAAAGTAAAAGTAATTCAAAATCCGTTACATTTATTAGTTTAAGTAAAAGTAAAAGTAACTTTTTACAACACTAGTCCTTATCTGGTCATCTGGTCTAAAGTTTAGTTTAAAAATTACAAAAAAAATTATCGTTGGGGCTCCAAGTAAACTTACGTATAGGAAAATCATTAAATGGTTTTGATCAAGAGCTTTAAGAACAGAAAATGTTTAAAATAAATAAATTCAAGTGCTTATTCATTATATGCTCTTGTTATGCGTCATCTTTTATTTTTTAACTTTAATTAGAAATTAAGTTTGAAATTGTTTTTATTAGGATTTTTAAGATTCTATTATTGTTTTTATAATTTAATATAAATTTAAGTTAATGCTTGCATGTATATTTTGTTCGTTAATGTATGCATTGACTTTAGTTTAAAACTTTTAGTTAAGAACTAATTTAAAATTTTTGCCAAAAAGTTTTTGTTTTTACAATATACTTACTAGTAATACAGGGTCGTTAAAGCCACAAGCAGGAAACTTGGAGCCATCAGAAAAATTAGTTTGGAGTTAGATTTAGGCTTTACTTAGGCTTAGGTAAACCTTTTGGCGATATTTATTGTCGTCTCCAAGTTCCCAACTTACGGCTCTAAATTACCAATTTACGGCTCCAATTTCCATGTTTTTGGCTCCAAGTTCCCTCGGCTTCATCGACCCTAATCTTACTAGCCTTAAAAAATTCTCCAAAAATAAATCCAAAGGTGCGATTTCTCCATGGGCATAAATTTATACAGAAAAAAAATTTGACTAATCGGAAGGTTTCGTTTCGTAGATGAACTATGAAGAAATATTATTTGGTTTGTACAGTTGTTGATTGAACCACATATGGGGAAAATATGATAAGGATTTAAATATTAAATGAAGCAATTACACAAACACATTTGTAGTTTTTCTACAACTGGATAGAAGGCCAATTAAAAAAATTATGCTCACGCAGTAATAAGTCTTCAAAAAAGATTTTAATTGTAACTGTAAGGATCGACCATAAATGTAAAACAATGGCGAATTCGCGACTGTCAAACTGCTGTGAGTATAATTTTCTATTGTTCTTCTATTCAATTGTGAAGAAACTACAACTGGGCTGGTTAACTAAATAAATCTTTATCGCATTTTATTGAGAAAGCAAAAGATTTTTTGCTTATTTTTCGAATTTATTATTTCAATTAAAAACTCAATACTGACCATGACTCCAAGATTGAGCCTGTCAGAGTTTTAAGAAATAACACGTTTAAGATATGAGCGCTGTGTTAATAACTAAAAGATGTTTTTGAGTTTTAAAATTCACTCATGTTTTCTAATAATGGTTGGCGCAGTGCTGCCCAGCTAAATGGTCCCATGACACCCACTCGTCACCCAGGATAAAAAAAATAATCAATGATTAACTTGATTCAGCTTTTTTACATTGTGTGCTTCGTTATAATACGTATATTAAGTGATACTTTGTTTGGCGGAATCTACCGATAAATTTGTGCTTGAAAAGGCTCCTTTGGTTAATTTTGATTCAAGCCACTGTGCGTATTAAGTTTTATTTGAAAGCTTAAAAAAGTTTTATTTTAAAACTGTTCGGTTGAGGCCAATAAACTATACATCTGGGACCTTATTTATACACAATCCCATAAATTAAACTTAAACATAGAAATTATATAACATATATTTACAGAAGGTTGTAGCATCTACAACAAAACATAAAACGTATGATATTTAACTTATTGATAAGTGACTGCCGAAAAGTCGAAAATCCAGAAAACTGGGCGCAACTTCAGGAGCCAATATGTCTTCAAAATCAGGCGCTGTTTGTATGTTGGAACCCGCGGCTGAAATGTAAATTTTTGTTTTCTCTGTTTTGGGAACCAAAAATTTTTTTTGGGGGGGGGGGGTGACCCCTCTGGGGCGGGTCCACTAAACGCGTGCTAACTAGGTGCTATCTTAGCACGTTGTTTAAAACTCTTATTAATGTTTTAATTTCTGGGTTTTTTCTTGAGAAAACGTATGGTCCTCTTTTTTTAGATTGGATAAATTTATATTTAAAAAGTTTTATGCATATTTGTTTGAAATAAAATCTAATAAAGCCTTAAACCGTATTAGGAGTTTTGCTAACCAACTAAGGGTTATTGCTTTAATAGTTTGTATATACAACAAATGTGTATAAATTTAATAAAATATCAGTTTGTGCCATGTAAATAAAAAGTTCTGTTAGATTTTTCGAGAAAAAAGCCGGAAATTAACACATTAACAAGAGTTTCAAACGACGTGCTAAGGTAACACCTAGTGCCGCACACGTTTCAGTGCACCCGCCCCAGGAGGCTAAGGGGCCAAGAAAAAGTGCGCACTCTAGTTTTAAAAATATTTTTTCAAAACTTCTAAAAATGAAAACTTAATTACGTACGATGTTTTCGGAAATATTATTTCTGTGAAAAACCTAATATTAAGCTTACAACAAGGTTTCAAAAACCGTGTATTTAAAATTTGGCCGCACTTTAAGCCCTTTTGGTAATAACAGCAAATTTTTTTTAAAAATAAACCTACAAAGTTGATTTTTTTTTCGATTTTTTTCGTTATATATAAGAAAATATATATTTTTAAGGCTCAAATATTATATTGCTACACAAATGCCAAAATTTACAGTGACAAAATGCCCTTTTTAAGGTGTTTTCTTACTTAGAATCATGTTTACCCGTTTGTTAACACAAAAACGTTTCGAAAAATATTATAAATGAGTTAAAAAAAAGAAAAAATAGAAATGTAATTTTTTCAGTTATAAAAATGAAAAATATTGTTAAAAAAAAGTTAAGAAAGCATATTTTTTTTAGTTACATTTTTCGGTAAAGTGTGACGAAAATTCGCGCGGAAGAAATTTGAATGCTATGTGCTAGTTTTCGATCTTTTTAACATGGAAAAATCTAATTGTCCAAAGAAGATTGAACATTTTCTTTATACCTTATCATTTTTTAATGAATAATCGAAAAATTATTTAAACTAAGAAAATTTTTAAATTATATTAGTTGCTTTTTAAAATTACTTTAAAACAATACAAAAAAGTTTTCACAAACATTTACATAGCTTACAATAAAAAAATATTCTTTTTAAATTATTGAGAAGAGTAGAACAAAAAGATAGGGTGTAGCTCCGTGGAACGTTACCACTCTAAAAAACTTGTCGTGTGGCGCAGTGGCAGAACGTTTGTCTTATGCTTATTCAAGATACCGGCATTGAGCTTCGGCTGGGAAACGTTCTAGTGTGATGATATTGTTACCTAAAATTGTTTATGTATGATATTTGGTGGCACAGTTAACGCCGAGAAGCGATGACCTTGCGTATTCCGCTTCGTTTAACAGAAAAAAAAGTAGGGGTTAATTCCTTAAAGTCCGCCACGTACCTGTTTCATAAAAACCTTTGTAAATTCTCATTTTTAGAGATCTCCGCCTATTTTTTGTGACCTTGTAATCCAGGGGAGCATATCCGCGCACTGCTCCGCTCTAATTAGTGATTGGTCGCAGCCACCTCATTTCATTTCCGCTGACCGATCAATATTAGCCGTGCTGAATATCCTCTATCATGTAATTTACAAAAAATGTAGCGGAGATTTGTAAAGTGGAAAATCCTTACAAACGTCTTGATAAATAGGCCCCAGGCCACTTTTTCATCCACGACTGTTATTTTTGCAATGGGAATAGTTATGAAATGAACGGGGTATGACTAGATAGATCACAAGACGATTTATTCAGCCATACGCAATTCATTTCATAATTTTACGCATGGCAAAAATAACAGCCAGTGGTCGAGAATTAATGCCTAGCCGATTTTAAGTCAGTCCTACCCTTACTTACAAAGTCGATTCAGAAATCGGTTTCTGATCCCGATTTCGCAGGACCTTTTCCTAGCCGTGCATCCGGTTTCTAAATAGTCCACTATGTCGTCGCTTTCTCTCCTGGGAAAACAAATCGGGTTGGGTCCTTCTGCGTTTGGTGTTCAAAAAATCTACAATTCAGATCGTCTTCCTATATAAAAATATAATAATGGAAAAAAATACACTATATAAAATATGATATATAAAAAATAACATGTCGTTACTACTACTCGTCACTAGATTACTGATTTTCCCTCAAACCTTTGAGCTCTGAGGGCGGATTTTCGCTTTCTGGGCTCCGAAACTCTGCTCTACATTTTTGCCAATTGCCTCAATAAATAAAAATATTACTGAGGCCTATTTCATAAAGACGTATGTAAATTTTCATTTTTTACAAAGCTTCCGCCTATTGCTTTGTAAATTTGCATGATAGAGGATATACGACACGACGAATATCTATCGGCCAGCAAATATGAAATGACGTGGCTTCGACCAATCAGCGCAGAGCAGTGCGCGGAGATGCTCCCCCTGGATTACAAGTCAAAAAACCTTTATTGCGTATTTTACAAAAAAATAGGCGGAGATTTGTAAAAATGAGAATTTACAAAGGTTTTTATGAAACAGGCTCCTGGATATTATTTAGTCAGTGTTTTTTGTAAAATAATTTTTTAAAATCTAATAAAACTATAAAAATTGTTTAAAAAAGGTAAATAACTTGCAACTTGGATTTGGGGTCAATGGAACGAGGAGGGGAAACTCGGAGCTGGAACTTGGCACTAAAAATAAGGGACTTGGAGCCGTGAGCGGGAAACTTAGAGCCCTCAGTTGGCAACTTGGAACCAAAAATAAAAATCGCTAGAACGTTTACTTTAGCCTAAGCGAAGCCTAAATCTAAGCGCAAACGAATATTTCTTAAGGCTCCAAATTCCCTGCTTATTAGCCTAAAGACCTCGTATCACAACTAGTGATGTCTGACCCTTCAATGCCATGTTCCGCAGCTTTGGTCATTTAAAAAGGAAAAATATTTTAACTGACCGAATCTTAGCTAATTTAGGCTTACCTTGAAATATATTTTATATTATTATATCCACATTTTCAGAATTATTCTTTTGTCATTTTTAAAAATTTTGAAAAAAAATTATTTTTCACGAAAAACTATGAAAAATTAATCTATGACCTTGCGTTTTAATAATTCATAAAATTAGTACAAAAAAAACGAAGGTCAGGAGGCTTATCGGAGGTTGCCCTTTGACTCAAGAAAACGAACTCCAGAGGCATTCCACCACTCCTGCTATATGTAAGGGTTAAATCAGCTAAAAAGTACTCATTTTGGGGAAAAATTTCAGAAGAGGGGGGCTACACATCCCAATACCCGAGCTAAGGTTTTATAACATTTAACTGTAGAGATATCAGTAATAAATAAATATATACACACCTCGTAATAATACATTCCTGACTCGCAAGTGAAACCGAAGAGCTCTTTCGAAGCAGATGCCGTTGTCGGAACGCTCCTCGAAACTGTTGGCGGTGACCACATTTTCCGCGAAACCGATGAGAACCATTTGCGGCAGGCGTTCGAAGACATCAGGGCAGTTTCTAACCAGGGACTCTGAAAACATGGACGGTTTAGATTAAGTATTAAAAAGTTTGGAAACATGAACAGTTTACAAGTTTAAATGAAAAAAAATAGAAAATCTTGGACATTAAACAGCAAAAAAGTTAAAAGTTTAAAAATAGTTTATTTAATTTGCAATCCTAATATAATGGCATATTCGCCATTTTAATTTACGCGAATTAAAAATGGAGAGTATGCCATCATAATGGCATAATTTTATTTTATCATGAATTCAAAATGGACAAATTAAAGAAATATCGCATGAATAAAAAAATATCAACTTGGGATAAAAAATTATCATAGGTATTTCCAACTCAGAACAAAATTCATTTATTTCAAAAAGGTTTTAATTTTTACAAGTTATAAATTCAAGACGAAACCAAGAATAATAGTTCTTGACGAAACCAATAACTTTCTTTTAAATGGATTACTAGTCCAGTTCCGAAATAACTAACTACCCATATTCTTAGTGGCAAATATAGCTGTATGTTATTATAAAAGGGGTATAATTTAAATGAACAATCTTAAAAATTTGCCACTATAATGGCATACGCTGACCTAACTTTTTATATAAAAGTTGCACATGATTTCAGTTATACATGTATTATATATTTTTGACCCTACTAGCGAAAACATGCTCAATTATTTAATTTGCGAATAAAATACTGGGTTGGCAATTAATTATAATAGCAAACAAAAAATGTTAGGTTAGTT
>JASAMX010001260.1:0-13933 GCA_030248175.1 Microlaimidae sp. YZB2_3 | reverse complement strand
AACCTGTTGACCGTTCAGTTACGTATTGCTCAGCACCTCTTGACACAAACGATTAAATTTTAAAAAAAAAAGCTATTTTAAATATTGATGACAATTTTTAAAAAAAATGAGGTTTGAAAAAAGGCTTAAAAAACTATTTTAAAAAAGATGACATAAGAAAGAATGTTTACGTGTTTTAATGCAATTTGATGAATAAAAAATACCGTATTTTTCTAATAGTAGTCCATCCTCCAATAGTAGCCTACCTCTAATAGCCTACCCTTTTCGACCCTTTAAAAAAATAGTAGCCCAGGCTACTATTTAAAGAAATAGGATATCTATTGGTAATTGCAACAAATGGAAACGAAACACGAGGGTACTGGGCTTAAAAAATGCGTTCACCACAATCCCATAACAAAATCGATTAATTATGCAAGTGGGGATACGAGCCTACTGGACACGAGGGTACTGAGGAACAAAAATGAAGCGCGAATAAACTTATTGCACAAAATTTTTTGTTTGTTTAAATAAATATTTTTTTGTTTTGTTTTTGGTGATTCTTAAAGATTCTGAAGATTTAAAAAAAATATAACAATAATTAAGATAAAACAAAAATAAGAAATTCAAAACATTAAAATATTTTCGTTTAATTTGCTTACAAGAAACTCAAAAACTTTATATGATTTAGTTATGATTTAACTTGAAAATATGGTATGGCTCAAAAAACTCTTTATATTCTCACCCTTGTTATTGTCTATATCAAATTAAAAAATTCTAAGCAGTGAAGGGACTTGAAAAAAAATTCCGGATATTTAAACTGTTTATTTTGCATCTCCGGAGCTCCGCGTTTATTTTAATATTTAATTTTGAAAAATGGTAAAGATGATAAGAAGATTCCAAAGATAATAACCAACTACTTTTGGCGTTTTGATTTGATTGTGCGATCAAAAATTTTTTTGTGGATATTTTTCGTAGTGTCTGGAAAAACGCATTTTATATAATGCCTTCAGAAAGAAAAATTCCAAAAAATTGTGCAATTGATAGAATTCAAAAATACATTCAAATAAAACATTTTTGAAAAAACAATTTCCTACCTTGTTTTAATCAGTAAATTTTTTGGCGTTTTTTAAAAGATTAGAGCATTAAAAGATATAATATCATCATAAAGTTTAGCTTGATTTTTGCGTTTTGCTTAGGCTTAGGAAATATAATGTTTTCTGTTTAATGCTGTGGTACTAAAGAATGCCAAGGATCCGCTGTTGGATTCAACTACATACGACTCTATACTTATAAACATCTTATCCATATTCTATACCCTATAAAAAAATTTTTTTTGAGGTTTTTCTAAAGTTCTCTTTCTCCCCGCCGTTTTCCAGCCTCATATATTTTTATTAAATAAAAAAATGTTTATGTAATGTCTATTTTGATTATGCGGTAATCAAAATAGACAATTGCATGTTTTAGGTTTTTAAAACACATTTTGTATGCATTGTTTTATATTAATTAATTAACACATCTGTTTAGTTAGATTCCGCAAGCTAAAATGCTGCGGGGGTGCCACACTGCAATTTAACCTACGGCACCGCGCCAAATATACTTAGAGAACATGGGTAAATTTTTGATTCCGCAAGCTAAAATGCTAAAAAGGAAAGAAGTTATTTTGGCAAAAATATTTTAGGAATGATTTTTTCCAGACGTTATTAATGCAAAAGTGTTTTTTAATTGTTTGATTTAAACAATCCTTTGTTATAATCAAAAAATTAATAAAAATGACATAAATAAAAAATAAGTACCAAGAAAATTGCGCAATTCGCTGCGCTTTTATGCGAGTTTATGTTTTATAAGAAACCATAATTAAATCGTTTCTTGACGTTTTTATTCCACGTTCCACCCTTAATTTTTTAATACTAAAAATAATTTTTTAGTTTTTTTTTGAAAATTACCAAAAAGGCAGTAGGTATAGGTTCAAGTTTCAGGTTTGTTTAAACGACAGGTATTATAAATAAACAATTGGGTAACTAAACCTATTTGTAGTCAGTAATATAGATACAGTATAGTCATGTTCCCCGTAGTTCCGAACTCCGGAGCTTCCAAAAAAAACTCCGAAACTGCGGAACTTTTGAGCTCCGCTCTGTTTTGGCGCTATTTTCATGAATATTTAAAAAGAATGTCATAAAATATTTTGTCAGGTATTTTTTTTTTTTGAAACTTCATTTTTTAAAAGTTAAACAAACAACAAAATAGTCCGGAAGTTGCAATAAGAATAAGTTATAACATATTTCAACTTTATATAAGCTTTATATTGCTAATTTAAACAGGGGGAACTGTGGAGCTCCGGAGCGAGCTCGACTTTAAAAGGCCGGAGCTCCGCAGAATGATATTGGGAAAGGGAGGGAGGCATAACTAAAATACAGCGGATTTTAATAATATTTTGCGGGAAAAAGCCATGATAGCCTAAAGCTTTAAGTTTTAAATTAGGCTCCAATCCAATTTGTAATAAATAAATACGTTTTATTTTTAAATATTAAGTTTCGGCATTTTTGGTGGTTTTTAACACCATTTCTTGTTTTTCTGTTAAAAACCGAAAGAGATTACAATTTTTTTCATAAGTTTGAATGTTACAAACTACGTTATTTAATATAATGTTTACTTTAAAATTTTGTTTTCTAATTCAAAATTAACTATTAATTAAAACAAATAAATTTAAAAAAAACCAACTGTTTTTGTGAAAACAGTCCCATTTATCTATTAAACTTAAGCGTTGGTCCTTTAAATAATACAAAAAAAATAAATAAGTAGGTACGATTAAACATTTTTGGCAAAAGAATCGGCAGGAAATAACGAAACTGACAATGTCACTGTCTGAAAAAAAACTTCCAAGTTCACTGAAAAAAATTTGGAACGCGCAAGTGTACGGAAACCTTCAGGATGAATGTTAATAATCAGAATGAGTTCCCCCAAATCTGACAAGTGAAATATGACCTTTGTTCATGGCCACTGGTCAGCAAAACAGGTTTTGCAAAATCCTCAAACACAAACGTGCAGAATCTCATTGGCAATTTTTTGTGTGCAGTTACGCATTTTTATGGCAAAGTGACCGTTGAAAAACACAATTTTATTTATTTTTATTTTATTCACAAAACACAATTTTATTTTTTATGGCAAAGGGACCGTTCAATTTTATTTTTATAAAAGTTCAAATGAAACTTCTCTTTCAGAGACCTTTCTGTACATTCAGGATTTCGCATAGTAGATTCTTCATAGAAAAAATTTATCCCGACTTTGACCTGGATATTTGATTTTTCACTCGCATCCTTAAGCAGATGGGTGAAAAAAGAGGTTTCGAGATTACAACCGGAATAACTTTTAACCAGGCCGCGTCCAGAATGCGACACCATGAATTTGCTTTAAGCTTTATGTTAGAGAAGTTTCATTTGAACTTTTATAAAAATAATACTGAACGGTCCCTTTGCCATAAAAATAAAATTGTGTTTTGTGAATAAAATAAAAATAAATAAAATTGTGTTTTTCAACGGTCACTTTGCCATAAAAAATGCGTAACTGCACACAAAAAATTGCCAATGAGTTCTGCACGTTTGTGTTTGAGGATTTTGCAAAACCTGTTTTGCTGACCAGTGGCCATGAACAAAGGTCATATTTCACTTGTCAGATTTGGGAAAAAATCATTCTATTATTAACATTCATCCTAAGGTTTCCGTACACTTGCGCGTTCCAAATTTTTTTCAGTGAACTTGGAAGTTTTTTTTCAACAGTGACATTGTCAGTTTCGTTATTTCCTGCCGATTCTTTTGCCGAAAATGTTTAATCGTACCTACTTATTTATTTTTTTTTGTATTATTTAAAGGACCAACGTTTTAGTTTAATAGATAAATGGGACTGTTTCCAAAAACAGTTGGTTTTTTTTAAATTTATTTGTTTTAATTAATAGTTAATTTTGAATTAAAAAACAAAATTTTAAAGTAAACATTATATTAAATAACGTAGTTTGTAACATTCAAACTTTATGAAAAAAATTGTAATCTCTTCTGGTTTTTAACAGAAAAACAAGAAAATGGTGTTAAAAACCATCAAAAATGCCGAAACGTGAATATTTAAAAATAAAACGTATTTATTTTATTACAAATTGATTGGAGCCTAAAAAACTTAAAGCTTTTGGCTATCATGGTTCTCCCGCAATATTATTAAAATCCGCTGTATTTTAGTTATGCCTCCCTCCCTTTGCCAATATCATTCTGCGGAGCTCCGGCCTTTTAAAGTCGAGCTCGCTCCGGAGCTCCACAGTTCCCCCTGTTTAAATTAGCAATCTAAAGCTTATATAAAATTGAAAAATGTTATAACTTATTCTTCAACTTCCGGACTATTTTGTTGTTTGTTTAGACTTTTAAAAAAATGAAGTTTCAAAAAAAAAATACCCTGACAAAATATTTTATGACATTCTTTTTGAATATTCACTAAAAATAGCGCCAAAACAGAGCGGAGCTCAGGAGTTCCCGCAGTTTCGGGTTTTTTTTTTGGAAGCTCCGGAGTTCGGAACTACGGGGGAGCATGACTATACTGTATCTATCTTACTGACTACAAATAGGTTTAGTTCCCCAATTGTTTATTTATAATACCTGTCGTTTAAACAAACCTGAAAACTGAACCTACCTACTGCCTTTTTGGTAATTTTCAAAAAAAAACTAAAAAATTATTTTTAGTATTAAAAAATTAAGGGTGGAACGTGGAATAAAAACGTCAAGAAACGATTTAATTATGGTTTCTTATAAAATTTAATTCAAACTCGGCATAAAAGCGCAGCGAATTGCGCAATTTTCTTTGGTACTTATTTTTTATTTATGTCATTTTTATTAATTTTTTGATTATAACAAAAAGGATTGTTTAAATCAAAAACAATTAAAAAAAAACACTTTTGCATTAAGTAACGTCTGGAAAAAATATTATTTAAATATTTTTCCGCCAAAATAACTTCTTTTCCTTCCCTTTTAGCATTTTAGCTTCGGGAAAACAAAAAATTTACCCATGTTCTCTAAGTATATTTGGCACGGTGCCGTAGGTTAAATTGCAGTGTGGCACCCCCGCAGCATTTTAGCTTGCGGAATCTAACTAAACAGATGTGTTAATTAATTAATATAAAACAATGCATACAAAATGTGTTTTAAAAACCTAAAACATGCAATTGTCTATTTTGATTACCGCATAATCAAAATAGACATTACATAAACATTTTTTTATTTAATAAAAATATATGAGGCTGGAAAACGGCGGGGAGAAAGAGAACTTTAGAAAAACCTCAAAAAAAATTTTTTTATAGGGTATAGAATATGGATAAGATGTTTATACGTATAGAGTCGTATGTAGTTGAATCCAACAGCGGATCCTTTGGCATTCTTTAAAACCACAGCATTAAACAGAAAACTATATATTTCCTAAGCCTAAGCAAAACACAAAAATCAAGCTCATACTTTTATTATATTCTTAATGGTCTGATCTTTTAAAAAACGCCAAAAAATTTACAGATTAAAACGAGGTAGGAAATTGTTTTTTCAAAAATGTTTTATTTGAATGTATTTTCGCAAATCTATCAATTGCAGAATTTTTTGGAATTTTTCTTTCTGAAGGCATTATATAAAATGCGTTTTTTCCAGACACTACGAAAAATATCCACAAAAAAATTTTTGATCGCACAATCAAATGAAAACGCCAAAAGTAGTTGGTTATTATCTTTGGAATCTTCTTATCATCTTTACCATTTTTCAAAATTAAATATTAAAATAAAAGCGGAGCTCCGGAGATGCAAAATAAACAGTTTAAATATCCGGAATTTTTTTTCAAGCCCCTTCACTGCTTAGAATTCTTTAATTTGATATAGACATTAACAAGGGTGAGAATATAAAGATTTTTTTGAGCCATACCATATTTTCAAATTAAATCATAAGTAAATCATATAAAGTTTTTGAGTTTCTTGTAAGCAAATTAAACGAAAATATTTTAATGTTTTGAATTTCTTATTTTTGTTTTATCTTAATTATTGTTATATTTTTTTAAATCTTCAGAATCTTTAAGAATCACCAAAATCAAAACAAAAAAATATTTATTTAAACAAACAAAAAATTTTGTGCAATAAGTTTATTCGCGCTTCATTTTTGTTCCTCAGTACCCTCGTGTCCAGTAGGCTCGTATCCCCACTTTCATAATTAATCGATTTTGTTATGGGATTGTGGTGAACGCATTTTTTAAGCCCAGTACCCTCGTGTTTCGTTTCCATTTATTGCAATTACCAATAGATATCCTATTTCTTTAAATAGTAGCCTGGGCTACTATTTTTTCAAAGGGTCGAAAAGGGTAGGCTATTAGAGGTAGGCTACTATTGGAGGATGGACTACTATTAGAAAAATACGGTATTTTTTATTCATCAAATTGCATTAAAACACGTAAACATGCTTTCTTATGTCACCTTTTTAAAATAGTTTTTTAAGCCTTTTTTTCAAAATTGTCGTCAATATCTAAAATAGCTTTTTTTTAAAATTTACTCGTTTGTGGCTAATCGAATTTTGTTTTCAGCACCTCTTGACACAAACCACACACATATTTTTATTAGATTATCCATTACATTTGGTAATATTAAATCGACTGAATAAATGATTATCTAATTTAATTTTAAAAATGATATTTAATCGCTCTTTTAATTTCAGATTTGTTCCAGTATGTCCGTGGTCCCGGATGGATTGCCGCAACCGTATCAAAGGGCTTCAGTTGCTCCTGTAATTCCCAGTGCACCTGTTTCAGTTGTTCCCGTTGTTCCCAGTGCACCTGCGGAGTATTCACTTTTATTAAATGCAGGTATAATTTTAAAAATTATTGAAAATAATTTGCTCTTTTATTATTTGTAATATAGTGTGCGGCAAAAATTCCCTAATTCTTAAAGAATAGTATGCAAAACGAATGAATAACATCTGTGTAAAAACTTTTTGCATTCTTTCAATTAATTCAATATTTGACAAATTTTTTTGAAATATATTTTAAATTCATCATTATATCTATTAGATTATAGTCCATTTTTGTACCAAATCTAACAAATTTTAAAACCGTTATTTTTGTTAATTTAGTGATAATATATTTTTTAAAGATTTTATTCCGCCACCTCAGTTTGTGCCACCTCAACAGATTCGCCAACAACCACCACAGATACAGTAAGTTTTATTAAAATTACTTCATCAGTATTATTAGTTTTTTATGTCCTATTAGTTTTTGAGATTTTGCTTAAAATTTATGCACAACCAGATCGATCATTTTGTTAATACGATTTTGAATGCGGGCCGTATTCGTGTTTTGCTCTGAAAATTGGTTCCTATGTCCCGGTTTTATTTGGTCTAAATGCCTATTAAATCAGAAGAATTTTGTGCTATTTTTTATGAGGCAAGCTTTAATTGGGGTCATATGGTGCTAAATAGGTTGTGCCTTTATTAAGGCACAGCCTAAGACGCTACATGACCTAAGTAAGGCCATCATTTCAGAATCAAGGTTCCAATTAGAACATTCGACTGTCCTAAGAAAGGGGTGTCCTACTTAGGGCAGTTAATGTGTCTGAGCAATTAAGAATTCAGATATTTTTCCTTTATATTCTTGGCAAAATAAAAAAATAGTTAATAATAGATATTATAAAAAATTAAGGATATATCAATAAAGTATAATTATTTATATTGTATTAATCAGAGGACACTCTAAGTAAAACCATAATGGCCCTAGAATTTAAGGCATGCTCCCTAATTAGGGCCTTCAAAAAAGACACTTCATAAATCATTTTGCTTAAAAATAGTTCATAAATTATTGGTTTTGTAAAAGTCAAATAAACACTTGTTAGTTATTATTATAATATTCACAAGATTTACGATTTTTTTTTATTAAACTTCAAATAATCACGATGTTTTTTTTTTAAAAAAATAATGGAACATTTTTTTTGGGAATCGATTTTATTTTTAAGGGCTCTAATTAATGTGTTTTATGGAGGTGATAAAAAAATTTTAAACTCCTCGTTTTAACTGTAATTTAAATTTAAATTAATTTAATGCAAATTAAAGAAGCCAAAAAAACTTTATAAAGTTATTAAAAGTTTTAAATTCTTCGTTTTAACTGTTACAGCGTTAAACTATTGTCGAATTTAAATGGCTGACCTTGTAAGTTTGTACTAAAGACATAAACCGACCAAATAAAATTGTTTACGACGTTTTTTTTAAAACGCATAACTTTTTTAAAAACTTTCATTTTTGTTACAAACTGAGTGATTTGGTAAATGATTGTTAAAATATGCTATTTGATATTGAAATATTTTTGCAGAAAATTTAAAATAATTTTATTGGTAAATCATGGATTCAATACTGCAAATCATTGAGGTAAGCTAGGTTTGATTTGCCTATAGTGTGTCTGCACAGGATAGGAAGTCCCATATTTTTTAAGGTTATATATATTTTCGGGTTTACAGCGTTACATTCAGTTACATTCGTTACAGCCATATGGAAAATGTGATTTTTTAAAATTCAAACTTACAAATAAAAAATGTAAATTATTCGAGTAAAATAGCCACCTTATACTAAAAATATTAAAATTTATAGGCAAATGAAATCTAGCTAACCTCAATAATTACACTATTAAATCGACTATTTAATAACAAAACTATTAAAAATTTTTAACTAATAATAATAAAGATCAAACCCCGTATTTCAATAATTATTTATCAAATTTCTCAATTTGCAACAGCGCAAATTTTTCGAGGGCTAATCTTGGCTAATTTTTGTATATTTTGTAAAAAAGTGGAATGAAAAAATTCTTCGTTTTTATTTGTTTTTTCTAAAAAAACGTCATAACCGCACAATTTTATAGGTAAAACACTCGTAACTGAGAACGTAGGAATGGTTTAATTTTTGCCTTTTTTTATAAAAAAACATCATTTTACCTGTTCTTAATAAAAACTTACAAAAAATTTATTGCTAATATAAGATTATTCTATTGTATAATGTATGCATTTTGTAATCAACGCTTGTATTTCTGTTTAAATTTTGTTATGTTATACATTTAAAATCGATTTTGGTTAAGATTATTTGGTGGCAAGTTGACATTCAACATTGCCGTGAAATACTTGCTGCCGTTTAATTTAACGGCGCAGTGTAAAATGATTCATTTCAATTTGTTTCCGGCCAGTGATCTCCACGCGCAAAAAAGTGCATGCGTACTGTAAAATTACATACGTACTCGCAAAATCGCGAACTCATTTCGGATTTTACAAGCTCAAGCAAAGTTGGACGCGCGCCCATACATGATTTCTGCTACCATTACACTGATTAGTCGATTAAGAAGACTAAAAACAATTCTGAGCGATTATTGGAGCATACAAAAAGGCGAGAGTCGCAGCTACGAGGGTTTTACTTATAATTGGTTCGCTCATATCTGCGTAATAATTTTCGACGTCAGCCAGATATAATTCAACCATAGATTTGGATTATACTACTGAGGGAGATGTGTTTAAAAGATTATATGTTTAATTTCATTTATTTTATTTTTATTATATATATATATATATATATATATATATAACTTTAATTTATTTTTTTAACATTTTAGATTACCAGTGCTGACTGAAGATGTGGTTCGAGAGGCTTTGCTCGAATATGTGGCCGATCAGTGTTGCTATAACGATGAGCCGGCGAAAAACCTGAAAATAAAAAATATTGAACAAGCGTCACTTTTTCACGTATGTTTTTTAATTTTTTTTAAAATTTGTTTGCATCTTTTATATTATTTTGGAAAAAATCTATTGTCGAAAAGTAGTATATTAATAAAATTTTTGCAAAAATAGTAGGGAAACTAACTTATATTCTGCTAGTCCTAATTTTGGCCACTGGTTATTATGTTTGGCATGTACAAAGTTAAGAAATTAACTGCGTATATTTAGATAGATGACGTGACGATCTATCTGACCATACACAGCTCATAACTTTTGCGCATAGGAAAAATAGCAGTCGGTGGCCGAAACTAAGGCTGGCCGAATTTAAGTCAGTTACCCTATGGGATTTTTTAAATAAAATATATTTCATGTACATTGCTGGCAAAATTCTTTTGATTTAAAATGGAATGAAATGAAACCTTTATTTCAAAAAGAAAATACAAATATAAAATTGGATATATATGAACATGTAATTAAATACAATTAAAACACAAAAATCATGCAATAATCAGAATCTATATAATAAAATCAATGCATATTATATTATAACGTTATTTGGGGTATAAACAATCAAAAAATAGTTCTTTAAAGAAATAAAGGCAGGACACAAGAGGCTTTAGGCTACTAAAAATGCCTATCAAACTTTAGGAAGATTTTAAAATTTTGATTTTTAGTTTTGTTCTTAAAACTTTGTAAAGAAATTGAATTAACTATATCAGCTGAAAGATAGTTCCAATATTTGGTAACACGGCAGCTGTATGAATAAAACATATTTTTTTTTGATTGAGGAACTTTTAGTTTAAGATTGTGATCGTTTTTACCTGTGTAGCAACCACATGAAAAAAATCATCAAATTTAAGGTCTGTTAATTTTTTTAAAATCCGAAAACATACATTTAAATCAAACTTAATTCGTCTTTCTTCTAATGATTCTAAGTTATATAATTTTAGGCGTGTCAAATAACTGTCTTCAGGAGAAAAGCCACATCTAATGTGCAATTTTCTTGTATAATAACGTTGAACATTTTCTAAAGTATCTATGTCTTTACAAAGGTATGGTGACCAAACTTGGGGACAGTACTCCATGATTGGCCGCACATAAGCCTTGCATGCAGTCAAAAGAGCGTTTCTATTCGATGTTCGAAAGCTTTCTAAAAATTATATTCGCCATTTTATATGCATTACTTGCAATTTTATTACAATGGCTGTAGAATTTTAAGTCATTTGACACTGAAACACCTAAATCTTGAGCTTTTATATTTACTTTTAATGGAATGTTGTTAATTGTTAGTCCTAATTTTGGGTTTTTATATCCAATATGCATAACGGAACATTTTTGAAATGCAATTTCTAGTTGCTACTTTTGTGCCCAATTTATAAGATTATCTATTGCTATCTGTAAATCAGTATTGTTTTGGTTTTTTTGCCTAATTTGATAGAGCTTCACATCATTAGCAAAGAGTGCAGGTAACATTTGATAATTGTTTTGGAAGATCGTTAATATAAATTAAAAATGTAATGGACCAAGTACAGATCCTTGTGGAACACATGAAACTACTTTGCTGAATGATGAATATGAATTACCTATAACGACTTTTTGCCTACGCCCATGTAAAAATGAAGAGATCCATTTTAATAAATCACCTGATATACCATAAGCTGCTAGTTTGTATATTAATTTGTTATGACAAACATAATCAAAGGCTTTTTTAAAATCAACATAAACTAAATTTATAATTTTATTAATTTCTGGAGCTTTACTCCAATCAAACAGAGATTCCATTAGCTGAGAATATGTTGATCGACTTTTGAGAAATCCGTGTTGATCGGGACTGATAAGTTTAAGTAACTTTAAGTAATTAAAGATCTGGTCATATATCACCGTTTCCATTACTTTGCACGCAATGCAAGTTAATGAGATCGGTCGATAATTAAATGAATCACTTGCACACCCCTTTTTAAATATAGGAATTACTAATGCTGTAAGATAAAAAATGGGTACAAAATGAAACTTCAAACACCGATACAAGTGGCTCAGCTATTGAATATGCTAATTTTCTGAAAAGAATTGGAGGAACTCCGTCAGGCGTTTTGCTAAAAAATTTGCAAAAAAATTTCCTATAAAAATTTTGC
Organism: Microlaimidae sp. YZB2_3; assembly: GCA_030248175.1. Taxonomy (NCBI): domain Eukaryota; kingdom Metazoa; phylum Nematoda; class Chromadorea; order Desmodorida; family Microlaimidae; species Microlaimidae sp. YZB2_3. The sequence continues at coordinate 2,083 of JASAMX010001260.1, read as the reverse complement.
ACTTGCCCCTGCCAGACGTCCACAATTCTCCCAGAAGGGTAAACAAGAAAATGAAAAGTTTTTAAGAACACCATGCGAAATAACACCAAGTAAACGCACGGCCAACAATTACAATAAAAAATGTTAACATAGCAAAAACATAACAAAAAACGGGACATAAACGGTGAGAATTTTAACTGATAGGTCAAAGCTGCGAGAAATATAAAAAAACGGTTAAAAATTCCAAAGAACCAACAAAACAGTAAGGAGACACCACAATGGGGAGCCCAAAAGCGTGGATCATTCATTGTTTATAGACTTGATTTAAAATAAAACAATCAGTTTACAACAATGATAGTTGTGATCATAGGCATACGTTATTTTTAACTTAGAATATTAAACGAAGATTCTCTAACAAAATTTAACATTTTTTGTGATTGCATTCAACCAACAAAAACAACACAAATTTTTAATTAAATAATGTCAAAATGGAAATATCATTGTAAATTCTTTACTGAAGTATTTAGCATATTTTAAGAAATTTTTTTAGTACGTTGTAGAAACATATGGCGAAAGCAGATCAGTTGCTATGAAAGTGCAGCCTTACTTAGGTAATATATTTGACATAGTTTACAAGGAAAGGAAAATTTTAAAAACATTTTTTAGTTGTTAAACAAGCTAGATTTTTTATTTCAGAGCGCAACTAAGGAGCCCGCTAAGTCCGGTCTACTAAACGCGTGCTGACTAGATGCTATGTTAGCACGTTGTTTAAAACTCTTGATTATGTTTCAGTTTCTGGGTTTTTTTCTTCAGAAATTTTATAAAACTCTTTTTACGCATGGCATATTATATTTTATTAATTTTATGCATATTTGTAAAAAATACAAGCTAATAAGGCAGTATTCCCTAGTTAAGGGTTAGAAAAACTCAAAACTAAGGGTTAAGGCTTTATTAGCTTTTATTTAAAACAAATATGCATACAGCTGTGTGAATGTTAACTTATCTTATTTTAAAAAAGGGGCCCATAAGATATCTTAAGAAAAAAACCACCAAAATTAAAACAATATCAAGTGTTTTAAACAACGTGCTATCATAGCACCTAGTCAGCACGCGTTTAGTGGACTGGCCCCGGCTGGAAATCTGATTTATGTTTATGAAAATAGGAACATGACTTACCTTAACAAAGCGTTCTAATTTTCTTTCATTTTTTAATTGGTCAAAAGTAAAACAAAGCAGACAGCTGAATTCATTAGACATAATGGCTTGTTTAAAAACTATTTAATTTACGCGGGAGTATAATGTTTCTTGGCAATATGTTTTTTAAAGCAAGCAGTTTAAATATCAAAGTTTGAAGTTATATAATTTTAATGTTTAGCTTAAATTTAAGATTTAGTTTTAATTTGCATGATGATTTTTAAGGGGGTTTTGAATCCAGTCAATTCCGCCAGCGTGAACATGTTAGTTTTTTATCATAAATTGTTGTGCGCTGTGAAAGCGTACGGGTTTCACTGCTCGCGGCTGTGTGGAGAAAGGCACTTTGTAGCGCAGACAACAGTTTACACAGTGAAATGCACTTTCACAGAACAAAGCAGATTTGCTCTAAAAAAAGCTAAGTTCCAGCTTCTTCAGCTCCAAAATTCGTTAATTGGCAATTTGACTTATTATTGTAAATATTAGCGATGTTTCCTGGAGCTCCAGAGCGGAGCCCCGCTTTTAAAAACTTCGGAACAAGTCCTGAAGCTTCGCCTTCTTTTTTGATTTTAGTAAATAATTTTGATGCCATAAATTTTGTTATCAAATTTTTTTTGTAAATTAAATTTTTTCAAAACTCATTTAAAATGATAGAATTAGTCTTAAAAACGCAACCAGAGTAACTGTAAATGTTTTTCAAGCTTAAATAAGTTATAAATCGATCATTTAAGAGGCAGCCTCCCAAAATTACTCCGCTTTAAATAGTCAAAGCTTCGGAGCATGATATTGGAGTGGAGGGTAGGAGCATCACTAGCTAAAAGTGTTTACAGTGATTTAGTAATTTTTCATAGCAAAGTAGGGTAACTGACTTAATTTCGGCCACCTTTTTTTATTTTTTTGGATAAGTTTTTTC